>JAWQEG010002251.1:0-15000 GCA_033782935.1 Petrolisthes cinctipes | reverse complement strand
CATTGGAGTGCCTTGATTCCTCCAAAATATGCTAGGAAACAGGACCAGAAGAGCAAAATAATTAATGGTGTTCTGTTGCTTGAAATAGTTTGGAGGATTCAGTTGTTCCAGATTTACCAACACAAAATTTCCCCCTTAATTAAGTAGAGCCAAACATATTACAGTTGACCTTCGATATAGATTACAATGAATAAATGTCTTGTATCCAACATGTTATTTTATACTTAGTCCCTCATTGAAGATCACCACATGCTTTCCCAGACTTGTGTTATTCATGACTATACAGACTAAGTGATTTACTGAGCCTGTGTTTAATAGAGAGTGCTAAATTATTTCATCTTATATCGAGGAGGAGAAGGAGGTGAAGGAGATGGAGGAGTAGGAAAGAAAATAACAGGAGGAGGAGGAGGAGGAGGAGGAGGAGGAGGAAGAAGAAGAAGAGGAGGAGGTAGGAGAAGGAGGAGGAGGAGGAAGAAGAGGAGGAGGAGGAGGAGGAGAAGGAGGAGGAGGAGAAGGAGAAGGAGAAGGAGGAGGAGGTAGGAGAAGGAGAAGGAGAAGGTAGGAGAAGGAGGAGGAGGTAGGAGAAGGAGAAGGAGGAGGAGGAGGTGAGACAGACACATTTCTCAGTCCTTACCACCTCCCTATACCTTCCTCTTAGTGTACATGTCAAACACCTGTTGTCCCTACCTTGTACACACACACACACACACACACACACACACACACACACACACACACACACACACCACTACTACCACTGCTACTTTAGATATTACACACACACACACACACACACACACACACACACACACACACACACACACACACACACACACCACCACTATTACTACTGCTACTTTTGATATTACACACACACACACACACACACACACACACACACACACACACACACACACACACACACACACACACAGATGTAGACAGACCGGTATGCCAAAGTGAAAGCATTACCTAACCCTCATGTCATCACAGGCGGCTGATCTGGTCTGGTATTATAATCTATTACTGCACCGTGGAGGAAAAAAATACACACACACACACACACGGACGACACACAGAGACAAAGACACACACACACAGACAGAGACACACACACACACACACACACACGGACGACACACTGAGACAAAGAAACACACACACAAACGGATACACAGAGACAAAAAAAAAAAAACACACACACACACACACGACACAGAGACATAGAAACACACACACACACACACACACACGACACAGAGACAAAGAAATACACACACACACACACACACACACACACACAAAAAAAGAAAAAACAACACACACAAACGGACACACAGAGACAATTAAACACACACACACACACACACACACACACACACACACACACAGAATAAATTTATAATCAGCTTCTGCACCGTGTAGGAAGCAGATCAAGAATAAATTATACGAGAGGAGAAGTAAGTCTTTCTTTGTTGACATTTGATAACCTCTTGGATGTACAGTCGGCAGCATAAGTTCGCTTCATTTCTACCTATGTATCTATGAGCTATATTGATGTTGTAACACAATTTGAATGCAGAGATGACAGATATACTTCACACGTGGTAAATGACACATGTTTTTAGGACAGAAACTGGTTCAGAATGCAACTATCTGGTCATATTTGCATTACCAAGTGCATAAGATGGACACGAACGCTGCCGGCTGTACTATAATTATGCCAAGAGACAGGGCAAGAGTGACATAAATAAAGGTGACCTGTTTGTTGCCTTGAATAGTTTGGAGGAATCAGTTACTCCACATTTACCAAACACTTTTATTACCCCATTAAGGACCCAAGTGGTGTAGTAAATATATTGGAAGTTAGCGAGTCCTTCAAATATTGCCACGAAACACACACACACACCTATATGGAATGATCTTGTTTCGTGGCATATTCAGGAGGAATCAGAAGCCACCCAGGTCTCATACACGATCACAGGGTCCTCCTTGATAGACTGGAGTACCTTGATTCCTCCAAAGTATGCCAGGAAACAGACCCAAATGAAGAAAAATAATGGTACCTATCTTGTTGCCTGGAATAGTTTGGAGGAATCATTTACTCCAGATTTACCACCCAAAACAATGTGCTATATACCCCCTTAAGGACCCTGTGATCGTGTATGAGAATTGGAGGCTTCTGATTCCTCCTGACTATGCCACGAAACACGCTCCTTCCCTATAGGTGTGTGTGTTTCGTGGCAGCATTTGAAGGACTCATGTATGTACAGTTGCCTAAATGTTCTTCTTTACCCCCTGTTTTTGTTTTGTGTAGATGTGGCAGCGTAACAATATTCGAATTACACTTATGAATGAGACCAAATCTCCCTGCTGAATCATCCTGTACAGTCGGCGGCATAAGTCCTGTCGCCACACCTGCTTCACCGAGACAGGCAGTGTTGTTGGACTCGAGAAGTACACTCGTGATACATAATTTCTGACCAGAGTGTGAGGAGCAGAAAGCTTCGAATCGCCTGGTATTGCTCATTTCCCCACCCAGTACACCTATAGAGGCTGAGTTCGAATGCAGTGTGTGTGTGTGTGTGTGTGTGTGTGTGTGTGTGTGTATGGTGCCTGCCGTTCGTCTCTGGTCAGGGATTACTTATCACGAGTGTACGCACGTTTTCTACACCTAATAAACTCGAGTCTATGAACATCGCGTGCCTCGGTGAAGCAAGCGAGGCGACAGGACTTTTGCCGCCGATTGTACTGTATCAGATGTAATTCGGACGTATCAAGCGTTGCCACATGTAGCCCACAAACACTACTGGTTTTTTTTTTTTTTTTTTTTTTTTTTTTTTTTTAATTCATTGCGCCTTAGCGTCAGTCAACAGGCAGACAACAATACACAAGGGTAGGTGGGACTCATGAGAATCCAATGACTACACACACACACACGCACACACACACACACACACGCACACACACACACACATCACTACTGGAGGTAAAGAAGAAGAAAGAACCTTTAGACAACTGTACATACCTCCAATTTTCTAACTATATCACAGGGTCCCTTAATTAATTCATCTAACACATGTAGGCTGACTAACTCATTACTGGCCAATCACACAAATTACCTACACATAATAATAAGAAAGGTAATTACTTAGTGGTGTCTGGTGAACGGGTCAAACGTGGCGGTGTGGTCGTTCTGTCGTTCTAAAGACGTTCCTTACTTAGCCTACTCCACAAAGCTTACGTTCATTCATCCTGATTTTTTATATATACTGTTTTTTTTTTTTTTTTTTTTTTTTTCAGCTGAGGCTCCCACCACATCTTAAGGCCCCTGTGATCGTGTATGAGAATTGGAGGCTTCTGATTCCTCCTGACTATGCCACGAAACAAGCTCCTTCCCTATAGGTGTGTGCGTTTCGTGGCATCATTTGAAGGACTAATTTACCTCCAATTTTCTTACTACATTTACAGGGTCCCTTAATTAGTAGTGTCTTCAGAACCAAGTCCATTCCTTTTCATTACCTGCTTCCCGTGATTCAGTTCCTGGGAAGAGCGTGAGACTTGCACAACCTCAACACTGTTTTCAAAGCACGGCAGACACCTTAAGGGGGAAGTACAGTGTTGGTAAATCTGAAGCAACCGAATCCTCCAAACTATTCCAAGCCACAGAACACTATTATTTTTGCTCTTATGGTCCTGTTTCCTGGCATATTTTGGAGGAATCAAGGCACTCCAACGTAACAAAAGTGAATTACCCCCCTTAAGGGACCCTGTGCTGTAATGAGAGAAAATTGGAGGTCAAATATTGCCACGAAACACCAACTGTATTGAAGGAGATTGTTTCGTGGCATAGTCAGTAGGAATCAGAAGCCTCCAATTCTCGTACACGGTCACAGGGTCCTTAATTAAGGGGATAGATAGCCTATATAGTATCCTTTTTGGTGAGTTTGAGTGCCTTGATTGCCCCTATAAGTATGCCTGGAATAATCAGAACCAGATTGATAAATATAATGAGGTGCTGTTGTTTCTTGGAATAGATTGGATAATATAACTTGCTCCAGATTTACCGCCAACACTGTATAACCTACCATATCCTCTAAAATAACAGAGTGATTATTATTACAAGGCAGTCCAGGTCCCACGTGGTCAGATGGAGTGCGTCGGTGAAATAATGTGATGGAACAACTACTTTTCCTGTCCACTTAGGCTTCATTTTAGCCAATTATTTTCTCCACTTGTCTGTTCCCTGCCTCACTCACTCACTTCCTTACTCACCACCTCATTTTACTGCTGCATAAATTATATTCTTGGTTATTATTATGACTATGTGTATCTTTTTCTTGGCTAGCACACACACACACACACACACACACACACACACACACACACACACACACACACACACACACACGTTTCTAAGAGTTATTTACTCATTTGAAGTTTACGAGGTGTACAGTAGTTTAAGTGTACAGTATATATATGTATGTATATATATATATCTCCTATAAGAATGATATATATAGGCCTATATATATATATCATTATACCCTACCCACCCTCACCCTCTTCCCCTTAATACCCCTCCGTCTTGCTTTCCCCTTCCTTACCCTTACCTACATCATGGCCTTGCCCACACCCTTTTCCCTTCTTTTTTTCCTCTATCCCTATTCTCATCATACCCTACCTTACTTACCCCTTCCTTCCCTCCCATTTTATTGTAACTCCAGGTGGTCAGGAGGTTATCATAAGGTTTGCTGTGTGTGTTGAGGTTTAGTGGGCCATGTTGTATTATAAACTGGATGAGTGTGTTGTGGGTTGGTGTACTGACTGTGTTGTGGGGGTTGTGGGTTGGTGTACTGACTGTGTTGTAGGTTGGTGGATGGTTAGAGGGCTGTGTTGTAGGTTGTTAGCTGTGTTGTGGGTTGGTGTACTGACTGTGTTGTGGGTTGTTGGATGGTTAGAGGGCTGTGTTGTAGGTTGTTGGCTGTGTTGTGGGTTGGTGTACTGACTGTGTTGTGGGTTGTTGGATGGTTAGAGTACTGTGTTGAAGTTTGTTGGCTGTGTTGTGGGTTGTTGGATGGGTAGAGTACTGTGTTGTGGTTTGGCGTACTGACTGTGTTGTGGGTTGTTGGATGGGTAGAGAGCTGTGTTGTGGGTTGGCTGACTGACTGGTTGTGTTGTGGGTTGGCTGGCTGGCTGTGTTGTGAGTTGTTGGTTGGCTGTCTGGCTAGTTGGCTATCTTGTCTGGCTGGCTTGCTGGCTAGTTGGCTGTTTTGCTGTCGTCTGGCTGGCTGTCTGGCTAGTTGGCTATCTTGTCTGGCTTTCATTCTAGTTAGTCACCTTGACTCACTTGCTAGTTGGCTGACTGTGATGACTATTAACCACCGTCACCTCAACTAGATTAAGGAACCCTTTTATGTAGCCAGAAAATTGAAAATGAATGAATGGGTCCTTCAAATAGTGCCACGAAACATCACCAATATGGAATGAGCTTGTTTCGAGGCATGGCCAGGAGGAATCGAATCAGAAGCCTCCATCCACTTTTCATACACGATCACAGGGTCGGTCCTTAACTCTGGTCCAAACTATATAATGACACACCACTCCACCACCGAGTAAATGTGTTGACCATTACTCCACGTCACACGGTTATTGAGTCCAACATTACTCCCTGGCAGAGATGTGGTCGGGAAGAGAGACGCGGATGTATGGGAAGGTGTGTTCATTTCAGGCTTAGGAGGAACAGGTGTGTGTGTGTGTGGAGAGAGAGAGAGAGAGAGAGAGAGAGAGAGAGAGAGAGAGAGAGAGAGAGAGAGAGAGAGAGAGAGTTTGAGAGAGAAAGAGAGAGAGAGTTAGAGAGAGAGAGAGAGAGAGAGAGAGAGAGAGAGAGAGAGAGAGTTTGAGAGAGAGAGAGAGAGAGAGAGAGAGAGAGAGAGAGAGAGAGAGAGAGAGAGAGAGAGAGAGAGAGAGAAGAAAATAAAAAAAATGTATATTAATAATAATAATAATAATAAGAAGAAGAAGGATTAAGTAGTGTCTCCAAGGCAATAAAGCCACAGGAGCAGTGAGGAATGTAACTATGTAGCCTGACCAATCAACCAACCAACCAACCAACAGAGTGAGGAAGGTGATGGGGCGAGACGGTGTAAAATTATTAGACTTCCCAAGGCTACCTACCCACTGGACCCCCACCACACTGTTGTTGGTTATGGCCACTATATTTACTACAGTAGCCTTCAGTAGCCTTCAGTAATATCATGTTTGTTATATTTACTCTACAAGGTTAGATAAATAAATAGATATAGTACTACGCCTTCTATAATTGCAGTTTGTGTGTTTATGTTACTATATTATTTTATTCTACAAGGTTAGGTAAATAAATAGATATAGTAGCCTTCTATAGTAGCAGTTTATGTTACTATAATATATACTCTACAAGGTTAGGTAAATAAATAGATAGTGTAGCCTTCTATAGTAGCAGTTTGTGTGTTTATGTTACTATATTATTTTATTCTACAAGGTTAGGTAAATAAATAGATATAGTAGCCTTCTATAATTGCAGTTTAAGTGTTTATGTTACTATATTTACTCTACAAGGTTAGGTAAATAGATACTACAGTACCGGTAGCCTTCAGTAATATTAATCATGTTACTATTATATCTCAACACATCCAAGGTTAATTACATAGATATAGTCAGTCACCTTCAGTAATAGGCAGTTGTTGTTTGTTATGGTGTTTACTCATATAGAAATACGACTTTAAATCATTAGACAGTAAATTGTTTGAGTTACCCATGTGGGGGGGGGGGATGCTTACAATTGACCACGACTGTACATGAAAACAAGGAGTATAAAAGGATACGGTATCTGCTTTTGACTCACCTTTATAGGAATCGAATTATTATCTGACCAACCAACTAACCATCCCTTTATTCATTCCTCAGGGTAACAAAACCACCCCTATGTGAATCGAATTATTATTATCTAACCAACCAACTAACCATCCCTTTATTCATTCCTCAGGGTAACAAAACCACCCCTATCTGTATCGAATTATTATTATCTAACCAACCAACTAACCATCCCTTTATTCCTCAGTGTAACCCAACCGATAAACATGAGGGTGTAATGTCACTCTTTAATTATACAGCCTTGTGAAATGTCCGTAGAATTTATATATAGACCTACCCCGCTCTGAGGAAATCCGCCCCTGATTCGACCCATATCCATCAGACTGTAATATGTTGATCGTATATTAGGTTATTGACAATCTGGAGAATAATTGGGTGCACTGATAGATAGATGCAGAATTCCGCTTGTATGTGTCTTTGAGAGAAAGAGAGAGAGAGAGAGAGAGAGAGAGAGAGAGAGAGAGAGAGAGAGAGAGAGAGAGAGAGAGAGTGTGTGTGTGTGTGTGTGTGTGTGTGTGTGTGTGTGTGTGTGTGGTGTGTGGTGACGGAAAATATGTAGGTACAGTACCACATCACACACCAAAGGGAAATGAACAAGCAACTATTTTTTTATTCTTATTTTTTCAAGACTCATCGCAATACCTAACAACATCTTCCCTCGCCAGTGAACAAAACCTTGAGCTGCACTTGGCTGGATCAGAACAGTAATGTACAATATATATAATTTTTCGCTCCATCCACGCACTTGTACAGATCTTACTAAGGCTACAATCAAGGGTAAAAAGGTATAATTCATATCCTATACGTAGATTAAGTGAGAATATATATGAAAGGAAAAGAGTCACTGAGCCAAAAAAAAATGTTGAGTGAAAAAAATTAATCTTGTGGACCAATTTTACGAGGTTCAAACACTGCTATTAGTCCTGTATAGATTTTCACGTCATTTTTTTAAGGACCCTGTGATCGTGTATGAGATTTTGTGGCTTCTGATTCCTCCTGACTATGCCACGAAACAAGCTCCTTCAATGTAGTTGGTGTTTCGTGGCAATATTTGAAGGACTCGTAACCTCCAATTTTCTGACTACATCACAGGGTCCCTTAAGGTGTGGTAATTCACTTTTGTTGCATTGGAGTGCCATGAATCCTCCAAAGTATGCTCGGAAACAGGACCAGAAGAGCAAAGATAATTGTGTTCTGTTGCTTGGAATAGTTTGGAGGATTCGGTTGTTCCAGATTTACCAACACAAAACTTTCCCCTTAAGGTCTTTTCGTTTGTGTTGTGATGGAAATGAAGTGAAAATCGTTCTTGTCTTTTAGCGTATTAATTTATCTTTCATTCATTCTTCTACTCTGCCCACACACACACACACACACATACACACACACACACACACACACACACACACACACACACACACACACACACACACACACTTACTTGCTCTGTTTAATTGAAAGTAATTCACACCAGTCGTGCGTAAAGCGAATAGAAAGTTTAACATTACACCTACTGACCAAATCTGACCTTTTCTCGTCGGTCTCTGTAATGTATAATTAAGGCAAGTTGCTCTTGTTGGTAAATTAAAAGGCTACTGATTCCTCCTAACTGTAATAGAAAACAGATGCCCTCAATGGTACTAATAGGGGATCTGTTTCGTGGCATAGTTTGGAGGAATCACAGACCTTTCAATTCACCAACAAAAGAAACTCCTCTTAAAGGGATTGTATATATATATATACATTCGGTACATTAGAGCACCTTGATTCCTCCAAAGTATGCCGGGAAACAGGACCCCATTAACAGATATAATGGTGGCCTGTTGTTGCTTGGAATAGTTTGGAGGAATCAGTTACTCCAGATTTACCAACATTGTACTTCTTCCCCCTTAAGACCCCTGTGATCGTGTATGAGAATTAGAGGCTTCTGATTCCTTCTGACTATGCCACGAAACAAGCTCCTTCCATATAGGTGTGTGTTTCGTGGCAATATCTGAAGGACTCATTTACCTCCAATTTTCCGACTACATCACAGGGTCCCTTAATTAATGTTTCAACCCATAATTTATCATACACTATTCGTACTCTCCTGCATAAATAATCCTCTCTAACTTACGGTAGATAATGCACGTAATTACACCGAGTAACAAAAAAAAAAAAAAAAAAAAAAAAAAAAAAAAAAAAAAAAAAATATATCATAATTGTCAACTTATCGTTTTATCTGAATCCCTCCAGCCGATTAAGGGGAAATTCTCTTGTTGGCAAATTGGAAGGCTACTGATTCCTCCTAACAATACCAGAAAACAAGTGCCCTTAATTAATTTAATGGTACTAATAGGGGATCTGTTTCTTGGCATAGTTTGGAGGAATCAAGAGACCTTCCAGTTTTTTATCAACATGACAATCTCCCTTTAAGACCCCTGTGATTGTGTATGAGAATTGGAGGCTTCTGATTCCTCCTGACTATGCCACGAAACAAGCTCCTTCAACATAGGTGTGTGTGTGTGTTTCGTGGCAATATTTGAAGGACTCATTTAGGCTACCTCCAATTTTCTGACTACATCACATGGTCCATTAATTAAGGGGACGGTATACTTTTGATAGATTGGAGCACCTCGATTCCTCCAAAGTATGCCGGGAAACAGACCCAGATGAAGAAAAATAATGGTATCCTGTTGCCTGGAATAGTTTGGAGGAATTATTTGCTCCAGATTTACCACCCAAAACAATGAGCTATATACCCCCTTAAGTAGATTAAGTATATCCTCAACAGAAAATTGAAAGGTAATTAGTTTTGTACAAGATTAAATTATTAATGTAAGTGTCAGTCAGTGTAATGATTAATTTGTTGTAATTCATTGTAACTAAAGGTGTGATGGGAGTGAAGTTATGTGGTTATATAGTACAGTGTTGGTAAATCTGGAGCAACTGATTCCTCCAAGCTATATCAAGCAACAACAGGCCACCATAAGTTTTGTTAATCTGTTCCTGTTTCCTGGTATACGTTGGAGGAATCAAGGTGCTCCAATGTATGTATGTACCAAACGTATACTATCCCCTTAAGGTCCCTGTGATCGTGTGTGAGACTTAGTTAGTGGCTTCTGATTCCTCCTGACCATGCCACGAAACAAGCTCCTTCCATATAGGTGTGTGTGTTTCGTGGCAATATTAGAAGGACTCGTATACCTCCAATTTTCTGACTGCATCATAGGGTCCCTTTAATGTTTGTATCTATCCACGTCGTATCCGTCTCTCCTTCATGTGACAAGGTCGTGAGTGTGAATGGAAGGAAGTGGTCACGATATCCTTCCGTCCCATCCCTCCCTCCTATCCCTCCATCCTTTCCTTCTTCTCCTCCATCCTATCCCTCCATCCTTTCCTCCTGTTCCTCTACCCTATCCATCCTATATTCCTGCTCCTCAATCTTATACCTCCATCCTTTCCTCCTGCTCCTCCATCCTATCCCTCCATCCTTTCTGTTCCTCCATCTTTCCCTCCCTTCTGTTCCTCTATCCCACCTACCCTCCATCCCACCTACCCTCCATCCCACCTACCCTCCATCCCACCTACCCCTCCAACCCCCTCCATCCATCTACCCTCCACTCCCCTCCATCCCACCTACCCTCCGATCCCCTCCAACCCCCTCCATCCACCTACCCACCAATCCACACCACTCCCACCACTCCCCTCCACCCCACCTACCCCTCCAATCCACACCACTCCCTCCTTCCCTCCGTCATTACATCACCCTTCAGGAACAGGACACCCACGCCCCCCACGCCCCCCTACTCCCTGTACATATGACGTGTTCTTTTGTCACTCTGTCATGGTATAGTTTAACTCAAGTATAGATATAATTAATGTACAGCCACAATCAAATATCCACCAACACTCCTTCCATCGTAGTAAATATCTTGGTAATAAAGAACAACACGTGTATGATTTTGCAGCACCTCATAATAATAATAATTGAGGGGGTTGAGTTGACATAAGGTGTTGTTGTATGATAATATTTAGCTATGATACTGATTTATTTGCACAATGGAAGGAAAGTGTAGTGTAGGTGGTTATTTGATTGTGGCTGTACAGTTGGCCTCAGGAATTCGTATACACCACTGTGACATCAAGGGTTCGTAACAACTAGAAAATTTAGTAAACTAGAAAATTTAGTACATTAATTTTCTATCACTAAACATTTCTAGTAATATTTATGCCTACAGTATGTGCAGAATAAACACTCCTTTTAATCAATGCTTTGTGTACGAATTCCTTTGGCCGACTGTACATACACTCGCTATCCAAAATTTATATCCAGGTCTTGTTGAAGTTTTGAATAATTTGACATACTAGTGAACTAATTACAACGCTTATCCTGTTTAATATTTGCTTGAGCTCGGTTAAGGGAGGAATTTTTTGTTGGTAAATCTGGAGCAAATGATTCTTCCAAACTATTCCAAGCAACATGACACCATTATTTTTGTTCATCCGGTCCTGTTTCCTGGCATACTTTGGAGGAATCAAGGCACTCCAATGTACCAAAAAAGAATTACCACCTTAATACTCGATCAGGCTATTCGAAGCAAGCCTGGATACATATTTTGGATTGTGAGTGTAAGGCCAACTTGACGTACCCACATCATAATTATTTTGTACCGATATATAGGCTAGTCTAGTCTACTAAGTAACTCACCTTCCCTGCTTGAAGAATATATTATAGCACATGAATCTAATAAATAAAAAAATAAATAAAAAAATAAATAAAGAATCTTACCTTTCTTACCTCAGATATCTGCCTCTCGAATCTGATATAATAAAATAGTAATATACTTTATAATAATCATGTCATCTTACTCCACTCTTAATTAAAATGTATCTCTCCTTCGTTACCCAAATAGTCTACCTCTTGAATCTAATATAACAAAACAGTAATATACTTAATAATTATCATCACACCTTTCTCCACACTTCATTAAAGAATATATTACCTTCCTTACCTCAGAAATCTACCTCTCGAATCTAATATAACAAAACAGTAATATACTTTATAATATTCATCTCATCTTCGTCCACACTTCATTAAAGAATATATTACCTTCCTTACCTCAGAAATCTTCCTCTCGAAATCTAATATAACAGTAGTAGGCTCTATATTTTAATAGTGTCATCTCCTTCGGCACTTACTTCATCTTCCGTTTTCTCAGGTCAGTCGGACAAGTTACTTTTACGGAGTCACGGTGTTCCCTTAGGCTCTGTTCTGGCGGCATCATGTATAAACTGTAGGTTGGTGGATTGGAGTAACAAGAAGATACAAGGGACCAGCTGTAAAGGGACCTACACTGGTTAGCCTATACCCGTTACCAGTATAATCGGTTCCTTCCTCGTGTAGTAGTAGGCTAACCCGCTACATGCTTTTTTCTTGTCTGCTGGTTGCGACACACACACACACATAATTTTTCTCCCTCCACTACCACCATCATCACTGTAGGTTCCAACACTTTAAAAAAACAAAACAGGATCTTGTTGTACTACTTGGTTTAATCCCCTAGAACCGCCGGCCTTCACAAAACCCAAAGTACATAATATTGGGAATAGGAGTTTCATTGATTCAGTACCCACCCATCGTGATTCGTTATTATATCCTTATCATTATCATAGCAGTCATAGCAGTCCATTAGCTGAGAGGAGTAGGCTTATGGTAGCAGATTCAAGCATAGGTGATTGTAGTATGTGATTTTAGTTGTGATTAGTTGCCTTGGTAGTGTGGTGAGAATACCTACCTAGGCCAAACTATCCTAACTGTCCTACCTAACTGTACTATCTAACTGTACTTAATTAACAAACTGTACCACCCTTACCACTTAACTGTAGCTAACACCTGTCCATTTCTCATTTTACCTCTACTTAACTGTACCTAACCTAATCAAACCTAAACTAACCTAACTTAACCTAATCTAACCAAACCAAACCAAACCAAACCATACCAGATCTAACCAAACCTAACCTAATCATATTTCACTACCCACCACCACTATGACACTTACTGTACTTAGCTATATAACTGTCCAGGGGTTTGCCTACATACCTACCTACACTAGTGCTCCCAGTCCTTGTGATAAAAAGAAGCATGGACGAGTTCTGGTCTGTGTGTGTGTGTGTGTGTGTGTGTGGTGTGACAGGGTTAAGGCCGAGCGGTGATCTTGGTAGTGAGAGAGAGAGAGGGGAGGGGATGGGAGGGGGGAAGTTTATTGGGAAGAGAGAGGAGAGAGAGAGAGAGAGAGAGAGAGAGAGAGAGAGAGAGAGAGAGAGAGAGAGGGAAGGGGGGGGGAAGAAGTGTATTGGGAAGAGAGAGAGGGAGGGGGTAGGGAAAGAAGTGTATTGGAGAGAGAGAGAGAGAGAGAGAGAGAGAGAGAGAGAGAGAGAGAGAGAGAGAGAGAGAGAGAGAGAGAGAGAGAGAGAGGGGGGGGGGAGGTATGGAAAGAAGTGTGCTAGGAAGGAAAAGAAGATTGAAGAGAGAGAGAGAGAGAGAGAGAGAGAGAGAGAGAGAGAGAGAGAGAGAGAGAAGTACATACGTTTTTCACAATTTGTCATGTCTTGTAAGTAAACCTCCTACTTTTTAAATGTTTCTTATATAAACTTCCTAATTATTGTAAGGAAGCGAATGAGTGTATGTATGTATGTATGTATGTATGTATGTAGCCTTGTATGTATGTATGTATGTATGTATGTAGCCTATGTATGTATGTAATGTACAGCCACAATCAAATATCCACCGACACTTTCCTTCCATTGTGCAAATAAATCAGTATCATAGCTAAATATCATCATACAACAACGACCTTACGTCAACTCAACCCCCTCAATTATTATTATTATCTATGAGGTGCTGCAAATCATGTATATATGTGTTGTTTTTTATTACCACCAAGATATTTACAACGATGGGAAAAAAAGTGTTGGTGGATATTTGATTGTGGCTGTACCCTGTCCCTTCCTTCCCCCCTGTTCCCTCTCCCTGCCTCTCCCCCTCCCCCTGTTCCATCTCCCTGCCCCTCCCCTCTCCCCTGTTCCCTCTCCCTGCCCCTCCCCTCTCCCCTGTTCCCTCTCCCTGCCCCTCCTCTTTCCCCTATTCCAGCTCCCTGCCCCTCCCCTTTCCTCTTTCCATCTCCCTACACTCCCCTCCCCCTGTTCCATCTCCCTGCCCTTCCCTTCTCCCCCTCCCCCTGTTCCATCTCCTGCCCCCCTTCCCTCTCCCCTGTTCCCTGTTCCATCTCCCTGGCCCCCCTTCCCCTCTCCCCCCTGTTCCATCTCCTGCCCCTCCCCTCTCGCCCCTCCCCTGTACCCTCTCCCTGCCCCCCCTTCCCCATCCCCTCTCTCTCTCCTCGTGTCGTCGTGGGAAAATCTATATACATAAGCCAAGAGTCCCTTCCTTACTACAGTTTCAGTATCACCTTAATTAATTGTTTCCCTTCCCACCACAACATTCACCTAGGGGGTTATATTATATGTCTTACTTCACACTGACGTCCACTCCCTTCCTTCCCCTCCCGTCCCTTCCTTCCTTGACTTACCCCTCCCCTCCCCTCCTTCCTTCCTTGACTTACCCCTCCCTCATAATTTACCCTTCCCTCCCCTCCCCCACCCTCATTTCCACCCTCCCTTCCTTCTTGACTTACTCCCTCCCTCATTTCCACCCTTCTCTACCCTCCCTCAAAATTTACCCTTCCCTCCCCTCCCCCATCCCTCATTTCCACCCTCCCTTCCTTCCTTGACTTACCCTCCCTCATTTCCCCCTTCTCTACCTCTTTGTAATTTATCCCTCCTCCCCTCCCCCATCCTCATTTCAACTCCCCCTCCTCCTTCCTTGACTTACCAACCCCTCATTTCTACCTTTCCCTACCCTCCTCCCCAATTTATCCCTCCTCATTTCCACCCTTCCCTACCCTCCTTCGTAATTTATCCCTCCCTCCCCTCCCCCACCCCTCATTTCAACCCTCCCTCCTTCCTTGACTTACCCTCCCTCATTTCCACCCTTCCTACCCTACCCTCCTTCGTAATTCATCCCTCCCTCCCCTCCCCATCCCTCATTTCCAC
>JAWQEG010002250.1:127500-182346 GCA_033782935.1 Petrolisthes cinctipes | reverse complement strand
AGAGAGAGAGAGAGAGAGAGAGAGAGAGAGAGAGAGAGAGAGAGAGAGAGGGGAGAATACAAAGGAAAGGATACAAGGTTATACTACAAGAGAGAGAGAGAGAGAGAGAGAGAGACGAGAGAGAGAGAGAGAGAGAGAGAGTATATACAAAGGAAAGGATACAAGGTTATATTACAAGAGAGAGAGAGAGAGAGAGAGAGAGAGAGAGAGAGAGAGAGAGAGAGAGAGAGACATAAACAAGAGGAGGAGAAATAAGCAGAAGTGAAATGAGAGATGAAGGGGAAGTAGACCACGTGAGGGACAGTGGCAGGAGAAATGGGGATAGATATCTGTAATTACTAGAATCCTTCGTACAGATGGTGGGTTCCCTTAATTCACTTACTGTTGTTGTATGTCTCTATCTCCTTTCCTAGTCCTCCCAAATCACTTATATTTCATCGCATCGTTCGGTCCTGTCTTTCACTGATATTTTCTCTTCTCCCTCATATGCTTCTCCTTTTCTCTCATTCCTATTAATTTCTTTCTCCTGCCATGCACTTCTCTCTCTCATTAATTTTTCCATTATTTTTGTTACTAAGTTTCACACATACACACACAAACAAATAGCCTACACACACACACACACACAAAACAAATAACCTACACACAACACACACACACAAAACAAATACACACATAAACACATAAACACACACGAAGGAATAAAACAAAAAACACACACACCCACATAGAATCTTATTATCTATTTCTCCCTCTTTTTCCTTCTTTCTCTTCCCCAGCAGGAGGAGGAGGAGGAGGATAAAGAAAGAGTGTCTTCCATTACGTTAAATTTGACCCCATCATAAACCTCCTCTTGCACTCCAACTCTCTTCATAATCCCTTCCTCGTACGTACCTTTGGCCTCCTTGCAATGCACTTCCTAATATCCTACCTTGCTCTCTCTCTCTCTCTCTTCTAGTATCCTTGCTCTCTCTATCTCTCTCATCTAATATCCTTCGTTTCGCTTTCTCCATTCTTTCTTCTCTCTCTCTCTCTCTCTCTCTCTCTCTCTCTCTCTCTCTCTCTCTCTCTCTCTCTCTCTCTCTCTTTTAATTCCTTCTTTATCTCATAATTTATTTCCTCTATCAGCAGCTTTTCTTCTTCTATCTCTTCTTCTTTCCCATTTTTCCTCCTCCAAGATTTATTTCATTGTTCTCTTCCTTCTCTATTTCTTATTCCAGTTTCTCTTCTTCTTTTGGCATTTCCCTCTCCTCTTCCTCCTTCTTTTTCTTATTCATTCTCTTGTTGCCATATTTTCTTCTTTTCCAAGTTTCTCTGTATACGAGTAAATTTCTTCAACTCCTGTCTCTTCATTTTCTTCTTTGCAATGTCATTTTCCCCTTCCCCTTTCATGTTTGTTCATTTTTCTCATTTCTTCTCCTTCACTGGCTGTTTATGACCCTCATTTATATTTATTCTTCCTGACCTTCCTTCTTTTTCCCTCTTCCACCATCTTCTTTCTTCTCTTCTCTCCTCTCTTTCCTTCACCCATCTTCTCTCCTCTCTTTCTTTCACCCATCTTCTCTCATCTCTTTCCTTCACCCATCTTTCCTCTTCCCCCCATCTTCCATTTCTTCCTTCTCCACTTATTTTCCCTCCTCTTCTTTCCTCCATCCATCATTCTTCCCTCCTCTACTTTCTCCTCCATCCACCTTTCCCTCTCTTCTTCCTCCTCTTCCCATCTTTCTTCCTCTACTACCTCCTCCTACTCCCATCTTCCCCCCCTCCTCCACCACCACTCCTACACCTAATCCTCGTCATTTCAATATGCCATGCTGCACGCCACACCTTCATCTCCAAGCTCCACGTCCTCCCTCCAGCTACTTCTTTCCCGACAACCATTTCCTTTCCATCCTTCTCCTCTCCCTCTAACTCCTCTTCCTCCTCCTCCTCCTCCTGCTACCCCTCTCATTCATTCCCCTCTCCCTCTAACTCTTCTTCCTCCTCCTCCTGCTACCCCTCTCATTCACTCCCCTCTCCCTCTAACCCCTCTTCCTCCTCCTCCTCTTATTCACTCCCCTCTCCCTCCTCATTCTCATATTGCTATCTCTCTCTCATTCACTCCTCTCTCCTTCTCACCTCTGTTACTCCTCTTGCTATCCCTCTCTCTCATTCACTTCCCTCTTCCTCTGACCCATCTTACTCCTCTTCCTCCTCCTATTGCTATCCATCTTTCTCATTCACTCCCCTCTTCTTCTCACCTCTCTTACTACTCTTCTTATCCCTACTTTTCCCTCTCCTCCTATCCCTTTCACCTTTCCCATAGTCATCTTCTTACCCCTGCTTTTCCTTCCCCTCCTATACTCCTTCTGCACGCCTTCCCTAATATTATCCTTGCTTTTCCTTCTCCTGCTCCTTCCTTCCTTCCTTCCACCACATTTACTCATACCTTTCCCTTCCTGTTCTCCTCCCTTACCCTCCCTTCCTCCAATTCCTTCCCTCCATCCCCTCACTGTCACCTCGTGAGATATTTACTGTCTCTTACGGAGGTTATGATAAGTTGTTTTTCTGGGGGACGGTAATGTGTTGTTTTGGGGGTCTATAATGTGATGTTTTGGGGGTCTTTAATGTGTTGTTTTGGGGGTCTATAATGTGATGTTTTGGGGGCCTATAATGTGTTGTTTTGGGGGTCTATAATGTGTTGTTTTGGGGGGCCTATAATGTGTTGTTTTGGGGGGGTATATAATGTGTTGTTTTAGGGGGTTAAAATATGTCGTCTTAAGGCTATAAGAAATATTGCCTTGATAATAATTTTGACAGGATTCGAACTCGCTGGTCAAAATGGAGGGATAGAAAAAAATAGTATAAAAAATAAATAAAGAGAAATAACACCTCAAGACCTCCTCGACAGTGCTACCCTCCGTCAGACAAGAGTTAAGGGGAGATTCTGTTCTTGGTGAATTGGAAAGCAACTTATTCTCCCCCCCTCAAAAAAAAAAAAAAAAAAAAAAAAAAAAAAAAAAACATACTATGGCAGAAAATAGATGTCATACCCTCGATATTTTGAGGGAATTACTGACCTTCCAATTCACCATGCAGCCAAAATATCTCCCCTTAATTAAATCGTCTGGTGGTTGTCTGAAAAAATACCCACAAACTTCAATCATCAGGAAAGTATTAATTATGGGGAGAACCTCTTTTTTTTCTGCTTTTTGTAATTTGGAGGGATAATAATTCCTCCAAACTATCCTAGGAAACAAATCACCCCAACTTTACTAATAGGGGCATCTGTTTCGTGGCATAGTTTGATGGTATCACTCGCCTTCCAATTTACCCCTGTCAAAAGTTCTTAAGGACGCACGACGAGAGACTTTAGGAGATTATACACTTTTGGTACCTTGGAGTGTATTGATTCCTCCAAAGTGTGCCATGCAACAGGACCAAATGTATAATGGTGGCCGGCCTGTTGCTTGGAATGGTTTGGAGGAATCTGTATGCTCCTGATTTACCAACACTGTACTCACCACTTAAAGTTCCGCCTGTCACCACCAACTTACTGATAGGGATAAGTATTGCTTGTCCATAATGTTTTCGCTCACTTTTGTTTCCTGTTATATATCATCAAACTCTAAAGGAAACGAATATAAACAGGTACAGTCGGCGGCAAAAGTCCTGTCGCCTCACTTGCTTCACCGAGGTATGCGATGTTCATAGACTCGGGATTATTAGGTGTAGAAAACGTGCGTATTTCTCGAGTCCATGAACAATGCGTGTCTCGGTGAAGCAAGTGAGGCGACAGGACTTCTGCCGCCGACTGTACATACATCGCTATTCACTTTTTTCGAACACGATTACAGTAGTAGTATTATATTATATTTTCGAGTTCTATATTACATTGCTATTTTTATTGAGATGGGTAAATACTTTTGACTACACGCGACAGAGAGAATAAAAAAAGGTAGACCATAACACACACCAATAAATACGTCTGTTATTGATAATTGTCACACCTCAGCCTCTGATGCGTGGGATACACCGACCAACCCTACGTCTATTCACTCTGGGGGTTGGAGCGATACTGACTGTGCCTGTGTGTGTGTGTGTGTGTGTGTGTAGTGCCAGTAGCGGGCCCCCTTCCCTACCCGTCCCTTCCCTTGTTGGTCTCAGCATCTGCCTGGGTGCCCTAGTTATTGGTACGGTATCCCCCATCCCCTTCCTCTCTCTCTTGTAATATCCCCTTGTATCCTTTCCCTTGTATTCTCTCTCTCTCTCTCTCTCTCTCTCAGTCGTTCGGTTATCATACTACTCCCACCTCCCACTCCCTCTTATCTCCTCCTCCTCCTAATCATCTTCATTTGTTGTATATCCTTGCCTTAATACAACTCGTACACTTTTCAGAGACACAGGAGATCCAAGGTTTGGATATACTCGCCTCTAAAAATTTCACTCTTAGCCACGAGAGATCAGATAATATTATTACTTGGCATCTTAACTTGACTAATTAGGGGAGTATAATTAATTTACTTTTCACCACCCATATAGTACGCGTATATGTAGGATCTCGATACAAGCTTAAATACTCCACAGAAATTATGGAAAGCGAACGAAAACTGCAAATCGAACAGCACATAATAGCATAAACTTCATTAAGGGGATGTATACTTTTGATTGATTCCTCCAAGTTATGCCAGGAAACAGACCCAGATGGAAAAAAAATAATGGTATCATATGTTGCCTGAAATAGTTTGGAGGAATCATTTGCTCCAGATTTACCACCCAAAACAATGTGCTATATATACCCCCTTAAAATATCCTCGATACTAGAAAACTCTCAAATGTAAGTCTTAGGATGTGACCACCCAGCGTTCAATGTCAACAACTTCTTCCCACGTATGACAAAATAAAATGGCTTGGTCAGTGTCAGTATGGTGGTGTTGTTTTCAGAGGCATAATGTAAAGGTCGTGGGTCGTTGTATAAGGGATAAGATAAAAATGAATGATTGTGTCCGTGGGTCTCTGAGGGTTACCGTATATAAACAGGTGATGTGGTGACGGTGGTTATATTCTGGGGTTTGTCTCCTGAATCGTGGGATCTTTTTGTGGCCGTCTGGAGGTGAGAGTGAGGGGGAATTTGAACCTGGTCTATTTCTCTCTCTCTCTCTCTCTCTCACACACACACACACACACACACAGAGAGAGAGAGAGAGAGAGAGAGAGAGAGAGAGAGAGAGAGAGAGAGAGAGAGAGAGAGAGAGAAAGAGAGAGAGACTCAGACTCATAGGAACACAACTTTTCCATTTCTACCTTGTCAGTCTTTGGAGTGTAAAAGAGTTAAGGATAATTAAACTAACCACGTGACTCGACTCATTAGGTGTGTGGCTGGCGACGGAATCCCTGGAGAGAGAGAGAGAGAGAGAGAGAGAGAGAGAGAGAGAGAGAGAGAGAGAGAGAGAGAGACATGTCACGTCAACTACATTAACTTTATCTTGTTACTTAAGCCATTTTTTTGTCATTTTTTTCACGTCAGTCACTTTAAGTTTATCCTGTCATGTCAGTCACTTTAAGTTTATCCTGTCATGTCAGTCACTTTAAGTTTATCCTGTCATGTCAGTCACTTTAAGTTTATCCTGTCGTGTCAGCTATTGTAGTGGTTATCATGTCATGTCAGTCATTTTCGTGTTATTTCCTGCTAAGTCTGTCAACCTCCAATCATCACCATGACAACATAATCACACAATCCCACACCAACTTCAAGACTCTACAATGGGGAAACACTATTTTAGTTAGGTATTTCCACTCTAGCCTATGTGAAAGGGGTCTTATTAAAAAGTTGTATGGGGCGAGTGGAGGTAGAGGGAAGGTAAGTGTTTATGTAGCCAAGTTAGACGATGTGAGGGGAACGTCAAAACTTTTATACTGTATTATGTGATCAAGAATATTTCATCTTTCTCAATATAGAAAAATCATGTCAACATACAAAATATACGAGTATACCTGCTGTTAAGGACTCTATATATGATCGTGTTGGAAAATTGAAGGCTTCTGATTTCTCCTGACCATGCCACGAAACAAGCTCCTTCCATATAGGTGGTGTTTCGTGGCAATATTTGAAGTATTAATTCATCTCCAATTTTCTGACAACATCACGGGGTCCTTAATAATTGGGATCGAACCTGTGTGTGTGTCGTTGGTGCCACATTTTATTTTTTGTTTAGACCAAAGGGTCATCATACCTTCAATCAGTGAGCGGTGCTTAAAAATATATACGTTTCAAAAATCCTGTTTATTAAATTTACGCCTGAGTAATTCTAAAAGGAAGGTAGAAATTTCATTACACACACACACACACACACACACACACACACACACACACACACATCCATTACTACAAACGTAAAGCTGCAATCTATATAGCCTAGTCTATAATTAAACGCTTCAGCAGCTACACTCTTCCGTACCCCAACTTTACATGTGTTTTTGTCAGTGGTGCCAAACACATCCAATCTTCCTCTCTCAGAATATCTATCACCTCTCTCTCCCTTTATTCAGTCTGTTAATACGTCACCCTCAAGCGCTCCCTCTTCCCCCTCCTTCTCCTCAGGGTAGAATCAAGCCAATAGAAGTTATAGTCTCAATATTGATCTTGGGTAGAATGACACACCCGGCCCATGATATCCGAGTTGTCAACCCTCTCGTCACAGGTCCACTGGTAGATGGCAACCCCAGCACACTGATTATTGCACAAGGGACACTGACCATCAGGTTTGGTTGAATTTAAGGATAAAAAGAAGTTTGGGGAGATAAAAATTATAATAAAAAAGTGAACCATATGTAATTTCAAACCTGGGAGTTGATGATAATGGTAAACTTAATCTAAATGAGGAAATCATAATAATACACAAATATAATACTGTGAGTGTAGGTACTGTATTCCTCGTGCTGTAATGAGGATGATGCATCGTGATATATAGAACCCAAATACCAACGTAGTAAAGGTTGACGACCCGGTGACCTTGAGTGAGTACAGTGAAGCTCATGGTGAAGCTAATAATTATACACAAGGCCAACGGGGACCACCTCGTGACCACACCACTCGGCCAGAGACACACCGAGGATGATGGGGTTATGTAAAAATAGAGTACACCGTGTTAAACAAAAAATAGAAAAAAAATAAAAAATATATAAATAAATAAATAAATAGATGAAAAAATGTATAATAATAATAATAATTGCCACGAAACATCGACTATATGGAAGGAGTGTGTTTCATGGCATAGTCAGGATGAATCAGAAGCCTCTAATTTCCATACACAATCACAGGGTCCTTAATTAATGTGATAGTACTTATTTGGAACATTGGAGCACCTTGATTCCTCCAAAGTATGTCAGGAAACAGGATCAGATCAGCAAAAGTAATGATGGCCTGTTGCTGGGAATAGTTTGGAGGAATCAGTTGCTCCAAATTTACGAGGAGTGTACTACCCTCTTAAGAATGATATAATAAGGGTGTTGTGGTACTTGTGATGCCATAACAACAATAACAATACCTTCATTCAGTGTCCTTCACCAATGTCATCACCTACATTTGATAACAGTGGCATTTTGTTCCCACGGTGTACTTTTTTTCCTTCTTCTTTTTTTTAGTATTATTATTATTATTATTATTATTATTATTCATTTGCTTCTTTTTAATATTATTGTTATCATTATTATTATTATTATTTATTATTTTTTTTCTTCTTCTTTTTCCACTTATTCCTCTTTCTCTTCTTCTTCCACTTCTTCTTTTCTCACTTGTTTGTTGGAGGATGTGGTTTTGGCGGGTGGTTTCACGGCCTGAGCTGATGCCCTACCTGACGCCGACCCTTTCCTATTTTAGGGAAGGGTATTGTGTAGTAGGCCTATTGTTGCCACAGTGTATAATTTTACAGTGTTTAATTTAACCCTTGTAATACCTCGATCACCATGCAGCCCACAGTGATGACATTTATCCCACAACACGAGATATATATATTGTAATAAAAGTAACAAAAGTGTGTCCTGGATTATTTTAAATAGTTATAAGGGGATATTCTCTTGTTGGTCAATTGGAAGGCTACTGATTCCTCCTAACCATACCAGAAAACAGACGCCCTCAATGGTATTAATAGAGTATCCGTTTCATGGCATAGTTTGGAGGAATCACATCATTGAGACCTTCCAATTCACCAACAAAAGAATCTCCCCTCAAGAGTGTATTATGAATCATGGTCAGCATAAACTTGTTGGTAGTCTGGCGAGCGGGTGCAACTGTACTCTTACCAGAAGTCACTATCAGCATCAGCAGGTCGGTGACTGACTGGGACCCAACCTTCCATTTCTAAGGTATTATTCCTACATTTGGAACATTTGGGAAATTTGGGGAATAATGTGGGGTTTTCTAACATCTTTGTTGCTAATAAACTTATGGGATTTTTTCAAACACACGTATGTAATTCATCAAAGAACGATAATAATTAATCACATTTTCCACCTGAGTAATTGTCTACATGGAATTGAATTAATGAGAGATATGAAGCAATAGGCATATACTTACTGTTGCTCTCAGATCAACTCTCTACAAAGAAATATTACACGGCGAAACTTAATTATAATACGAATGAGTCTATAAATGCATTTCTTAATTCACCTGAAGTGTTTGTGCTCCCAGGTACTGAATGAAATGTTAGGGTGTACGTGGTGTGTGTTATCCTTGTAGTAGTGAAGCAAGTGTATCTCTCTAACCAGCTGATAATATTTACGGGTGCTGACCTGCCTGGACCTGATCGAGTGTAATGAGTGATAAGGTCAAAATGGATATGAAATGTTGGTATTGGTGGTCATTCTCCATGTTTTCAGGTACATAATTATTTTACTGGTCTAGATATTTAATGTCGTATAATAATTTCTTTTCCATTTCTCTGTGTTAAAATAGGTGTATAGGTAAAATAGTGTATGAGAATTGGAGGCTTCTGGTTCCTCCTGACTATGCCACGAAAAAGCTCCTTCCATGTAGGCTTAGGTGGTGTTTCGTGGCAATATTTGAAGAACTCATTTACCGCCAATTTCCTGGATACATCACTGGGGCCCTTAAAATCAGCCTTAGTTATTAGGGATTTTTTTTTAAGAATCTATGGAAATCAGAGCATCTGTCTGGGGAAATACTACCATGGCACTGTGTGGAGGCTCTGATGGTGGTTACTGGTGTTAGTTACTAGTTAGTCTCAGCCACTCAGTCTACAGTCGTGGGTGTGTGTGTGATTGACTGTGAATGTGACGTCAGTTCAGTGAAGATATCATTATCTTTTATAGGACGGTTTAGTTGCTGGTCTACAAGTGTGCTGCGGATATTACTCGTAATTTATTATTATGATTATCCCGGTGAAGCAAGAAGCCACAGTTAACTCTTGACTAAGTAGATGTGATTCACTGCAGTGGAAATTTACCAAGTGGAAAGTTTCTTGAGTTTAATACATCACACTGTTTCGTACGTGTAGAATCTCGTCCCTATTTAAGGTATGACATATGCTGTTCTGTTTTCGTTTATATGTTGTTATAACTTTATACATAAGAGGAAAGCAATGTGTCGTCCCAGGTTCTGTTCCTGTATTTACCATGCAAAGTTTTCAAGACGATACCGGTAAGTATTTTGTTAAAGAATTAACTGACTATTAAAATAGCAAAATATATCACACACGATAATTATAAGATAAGTTTATCTTGTTGGTGAATTGGAGTGCTATACCGATTCCTCCAAACTGTGCCACGAAGCAGATCCCTTTATATGTAACAATGAGGTGATAAATTATGTTTTCTGGCATACTTTGGAGGAATCCCAGACCTTCCGAATAATCTCCCCTTAACGTTGATAATGATTGATGGCCTTTGATATTTACTACACCTGGTGGTCCATATGCAATTATTACACACTCCGTATAGTTAAGAAGGTCCAGCATATGTGTTTTGTAATTATTTTGCCCCATCGGTGTATACAACGTAAGGGCCGTATGCAAGAACATCAATTCGTGGTGTTGACGATGGCGTGGTAAGGATACGATGATGATTCTGTAGTGGTGTGTCAATGGTATCATACGTTTCGGTACCATGCATGTTCTTGCCTACAATCCCTATAATCTGTATTTGTATAATCTTAATGTTTCATCTGTGGATATATATATTGGTAGTCAAGATGTAATGATAGTCACTTCAGATTGTAAATTGATAGGAGTGTTGGGTTGATGACCTTATCATTTCTTTTTTAATACATCCGCAAATACTTTTAGATAACAAAAAACCTCTTCAGAGTGACTAAGCCATTATGTTCTAAATATATGTGGACTTTAAAATAATACTTGTTAATTTGTGATGTGCTGTAACGTAACCTACTTCATCTATTTCTGACTTAATTCCCTGATCACAATAAGTTGGCCTCTAGGAACTGGTCTTGGCAAGTTCTCATCCACTTTGTTAATTAAGGGACCCTGTACGACGTGTACGTGATGTAGTCAGAATATTGGAGGTAATTGAGTCCTTCAAATATTGCCACGAAACACCACCTATATGGAAGGAGTGTGTTTTGTGGCATAATCAGGAGGAATCAGAGACCACCAAGTTTCATACACGATCACGGAGTCCTTAATTTGGTAAAATCTGTAGTAACGTACTGATCTCATCTGCAAACTATTCCAAGCAACAGGCCACCAATATTTATATCAATCTGGTCCAGTTTCCTAGCATAGTTTGGAGGAATAAACACGCTCTGATAATCTGATGTACTAAATGTGTATTACACCCGTAAAGCCTTTCAGAATGTTGAATGTTACTTCGTTTTATACTCTAATCCAGGGGGTTGTGAGACTCATTTTTCATTTAACACCAAACAGTTATATTCACTAGGAAAATCTCCCTATTCCAAGGAGTGAAGCTCTATTTAGGCTATATCCACAATATCTCAAGTATACCGAAAATTTTGATACTGGTTCTTTACTACACATCAAATAGGACAGCTGAACACTTGTGGTAGTTTACAGCTTCTCTGAATGCAAACTCCAAGTGTGTGAAGGCGAGAACTTGTACAGTCAGCGGCAATAGTCCTGTCGCCCTACATAACGCTTCTTGAAGGATTAATATGAAAGATAACCATCGAACAAACACATCCATCGTACATCATCACTTGGAGGAGTTGTATATGTACAGCCGGCGGCAAAAGTCGTGTCACCATATCTGCCAAGTCGTGGAGTAGCCTACAGTATGGAACTATAGAATTACAATATCTGGTGGACAAATTTGCAAACTTCTCTGGTTTTTCAGTTTACGAGGCTGTGAAGCTTATAGTTCCATATTGTAGATAGCTACTCCACGACTTGGCAGATGTGGTGACACGACTTTTGCAGCCGGCTGTACATATACAACTCCTCTAAGTGTATGTAGACGAGAATTACATATATACCAATGTTATACTTTGCTTGTATATATACTATGGTACTGCCCTCGTTCCTCACTCAGTATATATACCTCACACAACAATAAAGGGGGAAGTTTAAGATAAGAATTAAGTAATGCAGCATAGTAACTTGTTCACGTAATACATAAAAATAGAAGAATATTTTCCCTGTGATTTCATATCATTCGTAACGCTGATATGAAAACATTGATTATATTAATTATCAATTCTTTTTATAGCTTAAACATTAACACGACTTGGAAGCACATATACAGACGTAGGTATAGTAGCCACAGTCCACCTGAAGTATTTCCACCATAATGCATTTTTGTTTTCACATTAATAATAAAATCTGCATTGTCTAGAATAGGTTACCAGCAGAGGTAGGTGACAGTTCCTTTATAGAATATAGCTGGTTCAAGTCACGGTTAGATAAAGTACTTTTGGGCCCAACTTCGTGTTAGAGTGAATGTTTCTTCCTTTCCTGCACAAAATACCGTGCACACACTCTATCTCTCTCTACTTTATTTGTGGTACCCCCTTGGATGGTCATTTGTCCTTGCAACTTCTTTTAACACACACACACACACACACACTCTCTCTCTCTCTCTCTCTCCTGTTGCTGACCGTTTTTTGTACCTTCCAGTCTGGCACGGGATTTCATCCACACCCCTCTCCCCTACTCTCTCCTCCCCTTACCTTTTTCTACTCTCTCTCTCTTGAGTGCATTGACGTTTCGCTTTGTCGGCTTCCTCGGAATATACATGAAAAGTAGCCCTAGCCTATATACTGTATCCTACATTTCAGCATGAATTTCTTTGATCCACTCCCAAGATCTACGCCCATGACTATTATTATGATTCAGTAGCGGATGTATGACAAATACGTCAGACCTGGGTGGGTCTGATTATATACGTAATTTAACATGTCCGACGAGTCATAAATATAGTTATTCCCGCCAGTCATCCCTTTTCCCGTTCCCTTTGTACTGTGGCACAAGCATAGCTTCTTTCAGTCATTTGACACCTCTCCTTGATTTCAGGCCAAGTTACATAAAAGAAGTATCCACTCCACTACTGCCTCCCCTTCGAATATCAGCAGTTTTTCTATTAGTACCAAACCCACGACATTTCCCACCTTCACTCTCCCTATGTAGCTTTCATAACCAATTTCCCTCCTATTTCTTCTTGTAAACTCAATCATCTACCACCTGCGTTCACCTCCATATTTACCACCATCTTTGTCGCCGCTTCAGACCTGCTGAACCATTCCAGCTCTCCATCCCTATTTACATCCTTCCTGCTTGTCCCTACTCGGCATCTCCTCTCTCGTGCTACATGGTCTTCCAGACTTAGCACGGTTAAATTCCTATCTTCCTCTACAATTCCGGCATCCTCTTCCACTCCAGATGGATAGGAAATCATGTAGAGTACACGCCCTTTTTCTTGTTAGCAGTTGTTGTTAGTTATTTCTCATGTTAACTAGTCTTTCTGATATTACTAACAGATGGATGTCCTAATCTCCTGCCCATGTGAGGTCATGAGTGTGTACATTACTACATTTAGATATAGATACTGGTGCGGACAAGATAGCCCGTCGCCCAAGGATATAAGAGTAAACAGGATGTCAGATAACTAAGGTGGTTGTACTTGGCTTTGGATGTAGGTACACTGGACGGTATGAGTGGAAATTTACCCAACACCCACCAATGTATGAAGGCCGTGTACAAGTGTAGGCCTATCTTTCCATGTTTAACTTCAAGTGTCAAGTAAATTTATTAAATACTTCACTTAGGATTTTAACCCATTAATGATTGGGCTTCGTTCATTGTGTGCTAAGTATTCAGACGTGATGAAAGTAAAATAAATATAAATAGGCCTGCTGTGAAGAAAGGTTATATGTTGTGGTAACTGGAGGAGATTCACATGACGCATCGTCCGGGTCCTTGGCATCTTTTGCAACAAAGTAAAGCCTTAATGTTAATAATTTTGTAGGAATGCGGGAATATTATTACTGCAAAATAGTGTATATCTGACTGATGTAATGTGTGATATCTCGACAAAGTAGCCAATTTTAATGACAACACGAAGCTGAAGTCAGGGCCCCGTTGGAAGTTTGAAACTAACCAGAGACTCCAGACCACAACAAAATTAATGACGTAAACAAAAACTCTTCATACTCCAAGTGTAGACATATTTTATGGTAAGACCAAGCTGTAATTCATCACCTATTATAATGGGAGTACAGGGAAGCAAGTATATGATTAATAGGATGGGTATTAATGGGTAAAAACAATGAAAATGAAGGAAGAAATGAAGTTTGAAGGAATGTGTGTACTATCCTATAACCAACCGAAGGGGAATTTATGGATGAAAATGAAGGAAAAAATGAAGAAATACATGAAGGAAGGTATGCATATACTAGCCTAATGGGTGAAAACAATGAAAATGAAGGAAGGAATGTATGTACAAGCCTACAACTAACCGAAGGGGATTATAGGGACCCCCGCCGCCGCCCAGAGGATTAGGTTTCTTTAGAGTGTGGAGGGGAAGGGACGGTCATCACTGGTGGCTACTTTATTTAGTTAGTTATTACGGAAGTGGAACTTGTGGTGGTGGTGGGTGGAGAAGAGAGACTGGAACTTGTGGTGAACAGACTAATGAGAGAGAGAGACTGGAACTTGTGGTGGAGAAAAGAGGGTAATTAAATATTGATTTTTTTACATTTCCTCCGCAAATATTCAAATGGGGTATTTGGAAATTAGCCTGACCTTACCTAACCTTACCTAACCTAACCTAACCTAGACCACAGCAGACTACCAGGACCTAGCCGGATCTGGCAACACTGCTACAAAACGGTAATTCTTTCAATAAATACCGAATAGAGAGAGAGAGAGAGACTGGAACTTGTGGTGGAGAACAGAGAGAGAGACTGGAACTTGTGGTGGAGAAAAGAGTTAAGTTAATCTTTTATGAAGCTTTTGTCGTTAGGTCATAATATGTTTTCCGTTTTGTTAGCTTTATTGTCTCCTGTCCTACTTCTCATTATGTGATTACATTGAGGAAAGGTAATGTGCCCTGTTACCTCAGTGGTATATCCAGTAGTGTGTATTTATACCATTTCTGTGTACCGTATGTAGTAATGTTTAGGCCTAGTGGCAAGTCTGGAAGGTTTACTGGTCACAGAACACACCAGGTTAGGTCTGGAAGGTTGCTGTTTGATTTGTTGGTTTTTACCGATCCAACGGTAATTACAGTATACAATGTTTGCTGATCTTTACGAATATTGTACCAGTTGGACCCTAATGTGTTCATAATCTGAATATAGTTCCAGGGAAGAAGCATCTCTGCCACTCTAGTAAGAGCAATAGATGGGTGATGAGAAGCAGAAATAAAATCTTTTACCAGCAGAACAATTACTTTGATGTCTCATGGCATTGATATTTGTAGTTGTATACTATAGAAATATCTGCACATATATTTGTATGGTGTTGATCTGATGCTGTTAGTTATATGAACAGTGCATTAACAAATGTGGAAAATTTGATCCAGCCATGCCGGGCAACACACAAGAGAATCGGCCGCTGCTGACTGGGGGTGACCCTATCCAGGACCCTGAGCTGGCCCGACCTCCCCCTGCCCAAACTGCGGATGAAGAGGAAGAAGTGGACGATGAACAGGATGATAATGAAGGTCTTACTGCTTCAGGCCATCACATTGATGATTCACACCAGCAGACCACGTAAGTGTGTATACAGGTACAGAACTAGAATGTAGAAGGAATGTCCAGCACTGGGGCATGTTGAGCAGATGTTACCATTGTATACTGTAACTATGAACAATATTTCAGTTAGCAGTAATTAGAGTTTTTAATAATACCAAGCCTAAGTTGATGAATATGCCATTTCAATCAGATTTTGTATATTGGTTCTTCAGTTCTCTTTGGTTTTCATATTTGGTAGATGATTGTATCCCAGGGAACTTACTAATCTTCATCTGCTGCTTCTAACATACTATGCTAAAATTTTCAGTTATGTGTGAGTGTATATACCTGCAGTATAGTATCTTGATGCTTATCTCTTAGGAATATACAAAAAATTAACTAGGGATGAGCTGAGACACTGTGTAACATTTGACTTTATTGGCATTATGTCCTCTGCTATCTGATATGGGCTTTTCTATAATTACATCTCTATAATATACAATTACAATACAGTAGGTTATAGTAAATTCGGACATGGAGTCGGTGTTACCGGATGAAATTTGGGAGAGGTCTATCTAATGTGTGTACAAATATTTGAAGACATTTATTCCCCTTGCAGGAGTTGTGAAACACTAATCCATTTAATCAAGGGCAATATAGGGACTGGTATCCTGGCCATGCCTGATGGCCTCAAGAACTCTGGCCTTTACACTGGTACCATCCTTCTTCCCTTCATTGCTGCCATCTGTATACACTGTATGCATATATTGGTAAGACATTTTGGTTTGACAGTACAGAAAGCCTTCATTATCCACAACTTCTACATACTGGTACTAGACTTATACTTGTGTTCACCTATGCATGCTGTTTGTTCATATAGCTACCTCCCACAGTATAATTTATTATAATGGTTGGCATTTTACGAAAAACTGACGGTCCTGAACTGTGTAATGTCATTATAGTATGCTGAAATTTTCCTACATACTATTGAAAGATTTTTAAACTCAAATATTTATTTTTCTCAACCATTGTTACATTTCCATGCCCATTTGTTTATGAAGTTTACACCCATTTATCTACACCCTCAGGTTAAATGTGCCCATGAACTGAAGGAAAGGATGGGTGTTGGAGGGTTAGACTACGCTGAAGTAGGTTACCATGCCTTCTCTACAGGTCCATCCCCATTAAGACGCTTTGCTCCATTAGCACGCTCAGTCCTCAATACCTTCCTCACAATCACACAACTCGGCTTCTGTTGTGTTTATGTTGTCTTCATTGCTGCAAATGTCAAGCAGGTAATAAGGGGATTACCTCATATACACTATATTGTATGCACTTGCCAAGCACTGTGGATCAGACAGGCACTGAAGCATTCAAACTTCTTGACTTGAGCATTCCTATCTAGAAGAACATTTTCATATTGATTATGTGGTTTTGATATATATGTATGAACAAATTTACATTCCCTTTGTATGTGTGTGGGAATAGATAGACTGAATTAATTCTCAGTTGTTGAAGTTCCTCAAGCTGCCTGGCTGAACAGCCTCTAGTCTTTGAGGAAGGCCGTGGCCTGGATCGTATTTTCCCATAGACATGGGGATCTCATGGAATGTATGTTATGTTTTTTGCGAGTGTAATTGTGCGCAGTGCAGTCTTCCATTATACGTTTTATAGTGTTGGGTGCTATGCTGCTTCCTGGACAGACATCTGCGATGGTTCCATCCAGCCTCTTCTGAAATTGCTCAGAAGGACTGGGTGGTGCCCACACTACAGCCTGACCCGGTGGAGTCTGTCCTCAAAAGGAAGGAAGAACTCAGAAGGATGGATGTCAGGAGGCCGTGCAAGCATATGCTTCTGGAAATCGGCTTGGGGTGGACGAGGTGGGATTGATGTATTTGATTCTGAGTATATGAAAGTTCTGCCATGGAGTAGTGTGGGTGTTATGAGCTTGTGGAGGCTGTGGCAAGTGTTTGTGTGCTTCACAGGTCAAAGTGATCCTTTACCCTGAGGACTCTGGTTGGTGGTCTGTAGATGTAGTAGCAGTGCAGCCTGTGATTATTTTTGGGATTTGTTCTGTATGGTTTATAGAGGGTTGTGATGTGTCTCAGTCAGGCAAAAGGCCCAGGTATGGATTGCATAGTTCATCACTTAGCACATATAATGTTTTTATAGTATACTGTAGTTGTGGTATATTTGTTACATCCAAATGTTGTACTGTATTGTCAAGTGATCTGAAGGTTTTGAGTCTTGGTGTGCATTAGTTCTTGATGTTTGTGGAATGTTGTTTGTATGACATTGATGTTTATGTGTTTGTGTGGTATGAGGGTGTGTTTTATAGAGGTGTGTGGTGTGTAATGGTGTTTAGCTGTCCAAGTGGTGAGGAGGCTGACAGGATTTGGCTGGTGCAGTTTGAAGTCTGTTTGGGGTGAACAGGGCATGAATCCTGTCTTCTTTTGGATTGCATTATGACCACATTAAAGTTTGAAGGGATTTACCTAGTTTATTTATTTTAGCTCACCAGGACTATAATTAGCCCGTTTGCAAATTTGTCAAGACTTGAATATTTTTTGGTACTGTATTTATTTAGTATTCATAATCCTCTCCCTATTTCTATAATTTTACAAATATTTTCTTGTGATCTATATTTACATTTCAGTTTGCATAATTTTTTCTTTCTCATCCTCTCTATACCTTTCTTTGCAAATGAAAGACATTGGTGGAAATTTCATTAATGTCTTAAACTGGTTCTTGTACTTGTAATGGCCATCCATCACAAGATATGACTTTCTCCATTACAGTACTACACTACGTTGTTACCATATGTATTCCTCAACCTCTTCCCATTTCCTTTTTTCAGGTGGTGGACTGCAAGCTACCTGGGAATGAAATGGATATTCATGGATACATGGCTTTCCTAATCATCCCAGTGCTTGCCATCGCCATGATCCGCTCCCTCAAGGTGCTTTCCCTCATGCATTTATTGTATATTTTGCTGGAAAAAACAGATTTTATGAACTACAGGTATATATGCAGTAGTTCCACACAACCGTTAGTAACAAAGCTAGAATGCAGTTTTCCTTACCTGTTAGTGTTAGTGTATGTGATGTTGCTGGTGGAGTTACAATAGTTTCTGTATTGACGAAAATGAAATTTTTTTTTAACAGAGATACGTGCCATATTTACATATGTTTAAGTGATTTTATGAATTTCTTTGTCATCACCATGTACTGTACAGTCGGCAAAAAAATATCAACACCACCCTTATGGACAGTGATATGTAGTGTTGGTGTTCCTGATTACAGATAAGCCACTCAGACACTTTCAGTATTTTCTAATAATGAATTACAAATAGTAATTCACTTATAATTTTTTCCCTAATTAAAGAATATTAACATTTTCATGAATGGTAATAAAAATTAGGTTTGGTAATGAGGCCAATTTCAAATCTGGCAAATCCACACATCAAGAGTACCAACCTTACCGTGCAACAGTTTTAAATTTCAATGTAAGGGTGGTGTTGATACTTTTTTTGCCGACTGTACATAGAATTGGATGTGTGTCTAATGTGAACAATGACCATTGTCACGGGTGGGTGGCAGCTTCTCCAGCCTGTGTATTGAACAGGATTAATATTTACTACAGTCGGGAGTCGGAGTTGTAATGATAATAATTCTGCATTCCAAATCAGAAAATATTTTCACTAACCCCACAACCCTAACTGGAGCATAATCTTGTTTACCTTGTCAATCTTATAACTGCAGTGAAAGACTCATTAGACATAAAGCCTTAGCATACTTTTGAATTTTGGCCATCAGCTCAGACTGTGAACTGCTCTCATAATTTCTTTCCACAGGTACTGGCCCCATTCTCCCTGATCAGTAATGTATTCCTGGGCCTAGGACTGGCCATCACCTTTCACTACCTCCTGACTGATGTGCCATCCTCATATGACCGACCAGAATTCAAGTCTTGGAATCAGCTTCCACTCTTTCTTGGCACTTCCATATATGCTTTTGAGGGTATTGGTGTGGTGAGTGCTGATTTGGGTTCTTTCACATATCATATTGCAATGTGTCTACCAATGATGGCTGTTTGGTGTTTATTTGGATGGAAGTACAATATGAAGAAAATGAATATGAGAGTGGGTGGGCTGGGTATGAGGACAAGGTTGAATGGAGTAAAATGTTTTTTTGGTGGTGGCAAGCTTACTTGCAGATGACACTGTGTTACTACCATATTAGTTTCCAGGTATATAAAAGAAGGAAACTAAAGGTGGATGTCAGTAAGAAAAAAGTGGTGGGTTTCGAGAGAGCAGAAGCAGATATGATAATAATATAGTGCAAAGATAATTAATAACAGATGATATAATAACCGAAATTATCCTACTTGAATCGGTCAAGGTCATTGGAGTACTGTATAGGGATTGCAGAAAGATATATGAGAACCTCGGAATAACTGGACAAAAAATTGTGAAGCGTGGAGTAGGTGTTTGGCTAAGATTTAGTCACCCATTACTGTGTGTTCATCTGTGGATTTCACACAACCTTATCTGTGGTAGGAATTAAATGCTGCCATTTTCATTCACCATAGAAGAGGGAAGTAAAATGTGCTGTGTACCGGCACCGGCAAATCCAAAGTTTCCAATGCTTCTCAGTTGCTAGCATAGTTTTCTATGGTGGTATGGCACCGTGGATCTGTTTTTCTAAGAGTTCTGGTTCAAGAACTACAGTAGGTGCGGTAAATGGCATAAGTTTACTCGAACATTATTGCTGTCTGTATCTTTGGAAAGAGTACGATGATGTTTATTTAGTGGTTCAACTTACCCAACCCAGTACTTAATTCTTTTGATTACTTGAATTGTTGTTCTTTCACAGTGATAGATTACTGGTAATGTTATTTTTCTGTTGAGCTTGTAACAGGATCAAAAAATTTTTGTATCCCTTTTCTTTGAATTGGTATGCTGTCTGCAGGTCCTGCCACTGGAGAGGAAGATGACTGCACCAGAGGACCTGCGAGGATTCAATGGGGTTCTCAACACAGGGATGATACTAGTCACGTGTGGTTACATAGCTGTGGGGTTCTTTGGCTACCTCAAGTATGGAGATGCTGTCCATGGGTCTATCACACTCAACTTACCTCCCGGTGACAAGTGAGTCGGATACTTTCATACTTGATGATCTTTTCTGTACGATGGCTACAACAATCATCTTTGCTGGGGGTTTGCTGTAGAAATGAATAGGACTACTACTATTGTCTTGACACAGTCATCCACTCTCCCAATCCCCATAATCAAGAGGTAAAACAATAATGGAGATAGTAGAGATCCTATGAAGGGTCTCAATGGAGCAACCAAAAAGTGAGTAAAACATAATTCCTTCTCTCACTCACAGTCTGGCACAGTTGGTGAAGATTTTGATGGCAGTAGCAATATACCTGACATACTCACTGATGCTGTATGTGCCTGCGGAGATCATGTGGCCTCACCTCAAGCCTCGCTTCCACTCTCACAAAGCCAGGCGCATTGGGGAGTATGTCTTTCGGGCATTCCTGGTACTATGCACATGTGAGTGGCTTTTTTTTTATTTTGCTTTTTAAGTGTGTAATATTTGGTTGTCATCCACAATTGAATTCCGCCCATTTGAGGGACAAGATATTGGACTATTAATAAAAGAAACCGTTGTTCTTTAATATATGTATTCTGAGATTTGTAGATTATGATCACCATTTGAGGAGAAGGAGCCCTTCTTGACATCATTATTATTATAGACACTTTCTCGACAATGTTTTTATAATCTGTGTAAGTAGTTCCATAAATATTAATATATATATACATTTTGTGTGCAACAAAGCAAAAGCAGGGGCAAGGATGCCTGCTCAAAGCTGTGCTGAGTAAGAAAAGAGAAAAAAATTCTGTGAGGCTATATAGTATCAAAATGAAGTATGTACACAAACATGTTAATGGTTAGGAAGTTGTAAAAAAGGAGGAACATAGAGATATCGGAAGGAAATTTGAAAGTTTAGCAGTGGAAACCTTGCATGATTTAGCTCAGGAGATGAAGAAAAAATTCTAATGTTATAAGAGTCTTTTGTTGGAAAGTGAAGCGTGGTATGTGTTTGTGTCTGTGTGTGAGTGTGGGTGCATTTAGGCTGATGTTGAACTGGGTCTTGGTTGGTAGCTGACATTATGCCTATATCCAGTGTTGACAAAAAAAAGATATACTGTATGTTGGAGACCACAGATTTTTGGCTATTGTAGGGAATAGAGTTTCTAAGTTTTGTTCATGATTGCAGTTGTGTTAGCAGCAGCCATACCCAACATTGGTCTCTTCATTTCCCTAGTGGGGGCTATGTCTTCTTCTACCCTTGCCATCATCTTCCCTCCTATCATGGAGCTTGTCACTTTTTGGCCGAGGTAAGAACATTCTTGTAAAGTTTTTGTGCTTATTACATTTCCTTTAATGTTTTTAATTCCTTCTTTAAGTTTTCCTTATCAACCTTCTTTTGTTTCATAAGTTATTACTGTATTTTAGTATTTATTATCATATAGATATTTAAGAGGCAGCATCCATTATTCAGTCTCTCTTCATCATGATTATACTCACTATTCAGTCTCCATTTTTCATTTACTGTATATGATACAGGGTTGAAATACAAAGAGGGCCCAGGAGAAAGATTGGAAGGTAGTTGCATAGCTAACAGTATTTGTATTATTTTAGCAGACATTCAGTTGTATTTTATAAGATGTAATAAAATACAAAAAAAGTAAAAAGCTATGAAAGGTTAGTACTGTATAGCATATGCCGAATTTACTAATGACTGTGAGCTGGTAGACTGGTGGCAGGCCTAGAGGACTGCAGGTAGGATTACTCACTCACTCTCCTTCCTAGGAATGGGATAGGATTTACTATTGTATGGGTAGGAGGTAAGTTGTTTGAGTCAGTAAAGAGCTTCTATATTGAGAACAAAGTGTGTGTGAGTGGGTAAGGAGGAGAGTAGGTGGTTCCAAATGAAAGTGGCTTTACAACAGGGGTCTGTTATGTATCCATTTAAGGTATGATAAAAAAAAATCCATATTGTTGCATTTATGACAACAAGATTTAAGGTTAGGGTGCTTGAGTTTAGTAGTAATGAAATATATTATGAACACCTGCCAGAAGAGGGTATAAATTTCTTTCTTGTCTTTCAGAGTGACAAAATTTACAATAATTAAGTGTGGGACCATGTGTGCGTTTGGGATTCTTTGCTTTATAACGGGGACCTACACCAGTGTCAAGGCAATCGTGGAATACTTCGAACATTCTAATGACCCACAGCCCAAGTTCATATGCTGAGAAGAAAAGAAAGCAACAACAAACAATTGAGTGATGTTCCTGCCACTTTCACTGTCAAATACAGTTTAGAACAAAGTTTGATAACTCCCAATCATGATATTTTTAATGTTACAATAATTAGTCTTTATATTTTTTTATTGAACTTTATGTGGACACACACAAAACAGAACTGCTGTCCTACTGTTATGACTTGATGTTTTGTGGGCATGTTTGTGTGTGTTGCACTTAGTAATCTATTACAGTACAGGCAAGTGAATACCTGAGGCTATTTATCAGGTATAGTGTGTGTGCTTTAAGCCTCCCATATTCATTCATATATAGTTTTCCTCCACTTTTGATTTGCTAGCTATAACAGTATAACAATTTGAAAATAAATTGATATTAGCTCTATCTTACATCTTGCCTTGTAATTTCCAAAACATCACACCTTTCCAAAGTATAAATTGAATCCCAGAAAGGCCACTGCCTATATCCCTCCAATATTTTACTTTATTCACTATAACATAAACAAAATATGCATCTGTACAGTCTTGTTTTTGTTACTACCCTTGTATATAATCAGTAATGCTGCCTGGGAGGGTTTGCAAACTTTGTTTCAACTGTATTTTAGCAGATAGTAGTTCAAGCTGTGGCATTGAAAAGTAGCCTTTGGAAATAAAAGTAAAGTACATATACCCTTATTCTGTATATAATATACCATTTATCACTGACACCATAGTACAAGTTTGAATCCTAAAAAGGTGTTCTTCCTCTGGCAGTTCGACAGTGTGTAAAAGGCTTAATTATGTCTAGGTTTTAGTGAACAGTGAACTTCATGTCTCCTATATTTCAAGACACACCAAGTGCAAGTCTGTATAGTAAGGTCAGAGTTAGGTGTAAGTTTTTTTAAGTTGTAAGGCTGAAAGGTTTATTTTAGAAACTAACAATCACTGGATTTCCAGTCACAGAGCTTCTCTTGAATACCTTGTACCATTCATTCAAATACCCTGGTTAAACATTTTATATTACCTGGTTTGAGGATTAATATACATGAGTGTGAGTATGTGTTATGTGATAAAGTAGAAAGAGGTGCTAATTAAGACACTGCTGTAATTTGATATCTTCCAGAATTGGAGGTGAAAGGTTGATGCATAATGTGCCATCTAACCGTCAAGCAATATTAACACCATATTTTTGTCCTCTGCCTTAAATTGTACCTTGTTTATTATATTAGCGTTGGTGTCACAGGAGTTGATTGTAGTTGAGTAGTTTTAGAATTTTTTTGAAGCTACATATCAGCTACTACATACTGTAACTCAGAATAGAAATAGAAATTTGCTTAATGTACACATATATAGTCATGTTCATATGTTTAATATGTTGTATTAAAAGATCACATCAACCTTATTACTATAATATGTAGGACTTTAAGTGACACCATCTGCTGGATAGAACACTGTCAAAGGTAAGGTGCATGACAGAAATATGGAAAATCAGACCTTCGAAAGGATAAGATGTTTTATTACTACTAACTTAAAAGACTTCTGTTAGTAAACAAGAAGTAGATATGTTGCAATTTGATACTGTAAAACTGTGTCCACAAATTATTGTAGTGATGAGTGAATGTTTGTCGTCAGTTCTTATCACTTACTCTGTCTTTGGTAGGTTTGAAGTGATTTATGTGTGACAATAGCTATGTTATGTTGTCCCTCCTGTATTCTCTTCAAATGTCTTGTATGTTACTAGATGGAAGATCATTTTCATAATATATGCTCATTGTAAATAATGGAAGAGGCCTGATGTATGAACCCACTTTTCTCAAGACAGTCACTCTACTCAGTCCTCTCTTTAAAAGTTACTGATGGGTGCAGTTTTATTGCTCTCATCCTGTATTAGTACTGTTGTGGGAAACATGACTCTCATGCACCATCTTCTGGGAATGGTAGCAGTTTCCTGCAACCCTAGCAGGGCTACATTATCAATATTGGGCTAGTTCAGTGAAATTATTTCCCCATCTTCTGTGGAAGCTGTTATGACTGAAAGAAAAAGCTGTGCACTAGGACCCATAAATCATTTCATACTGCTTCACACTTGATGGTGAGGACTGACAACACTGACTGCACTGACAGAAAAAGTGGGTAGGTTGTTGTTCATACTGGGCTTAGAGGCGGATTTCTAGGATTGTAAATAGCAGAGATATTTTCTCAAATAAAATCCATCCATATTTTCATCTTCATCCGTGTCTACCCTGCAAGGGCAACTCGCTTGTTCATCTTAGGTCAGAAGGCTGAACATCAGTCATTCCTGTACACACTCATGCATTCAGAATCATCAGGCTCCTTTCACAAAATATTTTATATGTGTAGTTAAGTGATATTTAACTTGTTTGATATGTCGTGGTTGAGGATGATAATCTTTAAATTGAATTTTGTGTAATTTACTATTTAGGAAATTGTCATCTTATTTTGTATGCAACTACTTAGAAAATTCAGTAGTTCATTTTGATAAACTCTTGGTGTTATCAGTATTGTCTTGAAGTATAATTTAACTACTGGATAGGCACAAGGTAATTGATAACACTATTTGAAGATGACCCTTTCCTTATGAAATTGTGCTTTCTTCCTAAGATCAGGTGCTCTTCACACAAATTGTGCTTTCATTTATATCCTGTTTGCTGAAATTGCAATATGCTTCATAACAGTATCTCTGATAATGAACAAACAGTGTTTTCACTTTTAGACACTGTCATAACCAGCTTTGTATGACCACTACAATGACTTTATTGACTGCGATTGATATCAATTCATGGCATTAACTGGTATCAAAGCTAATATAATGTTCTTAAATTGTTACCTTGTTCACCCTACTGTAATGTGGGAACTGGACCCTCTATGTTTCTTATGTAATGGTAGATATCCATTTAAGGGAAGGTAGAATAACACATGAATCAGTATGAATCCTATGAGGTGGCTGGTGATTTTTCTCTCCTGTTATATTATTCAGGGCATAGTGATGTTAGGAATGCAAGATTACCAACTTTTGAGGTAATCATGGGCCTAAAGCCAGCTAATGAGTAACGTGAAAATCACAGATGTGGCTTCATTTGACTCAGTCATAAGCAGCTTTTCATGGAATAGAAGAGTTAGGTAAATTAGTTAATGGTAGTCCCACTTTGAGGCCCTCACATCACCTTCATGGTATTAATGTGGATGCTGAATTTTCTTATATGGAAATGTATTCCTGTAATTTATAGTTATGTGGCAGCATTATCTTCAAACAAAACTGCTTCAGGTTTATCTTGCTCATTTAAATGTAAAGGAAGCACACTAAGTGGGCCCCTTTTAAATGTTTACTTAGATTTTTAAGGTACTACAGTTCACTGGATATTTAATTTTCAGTTACGTTTGTTCAGTATGTGATGCAAAGTTAATGAATTGCAGTTGCAGTTCAATTGCAGTATGTAAAAAGAAAGTTAAACTGTATACTGTAGTGTAGTACTTTCAAGGAAAAATAGATTAATATGATTACCGTATGTACTTTACCAGCTGAATTAACATTTAAACCTCAGTGACGTTTCACCTTTTGTACTGTATAGTATACAGTACAGCACATACCTGTATCATCATCATTAATACCCCATTTCCCTTTTTTCAAGGGGTGGAGTCATACTTTTATACTATACATTAATTATTTAGTATCACTGCCAATTCAAAATCCAATGTGAGATTGTTTATCATCTTAGCAGTACAAGTGAGATACCAGTGAACTCTAATTGTGGTATGATTAATACAAAATGACAGTTGTGCAGAAAGTAGTGCAATAAAAAATCTATATATTTTCTGAGGGATATTGCTGGTGAAATTGCTTTCTAGAAGTTTGTATGAGCTGCAGAATTACACACATATTATATTATTCTATTGATAATAGTTTTTTTTTTTTTGTTGGATGGAAAGTGAATAATTTTGGTATGCAAACTTCCCTATACAGTTTGTCTATGGCAGAAGAACCTTTAGGCTACTGTACACTTGGGATCGATAGTTATGACCTGATCCGAGGCACAACATGAATCTTTACCAGTCTTGCATCCCTATACTCCCGAAATATAATTATTCAAACCACGGTTGGTAGAGATCCACATTGTGCCTCGGATCAGTATACCTCTTCTACTTTATCAATCACTTCCCTTTACCACCCTCTTTCCTTATTGTAGTATGAGGAGTTCCAAAAATGAAACTTTGCACTACTAAGTGATACAAGCTGTGGTATATAGATTGTACAGTTTTGTGTTGACTGTTTATAAACTGTTACATTTTTTGGTCATGACTTTCTCAGGAATTTGGTGAGCTACTTCTCAGTATATTTAAGATGGTAGATGGTGTTGACTGCAATTCAACTACCATAGATTGTGTTCAGTTATATTGTGAGATAGATAGAAATTCTAATAGGAATTGGAGTTTATTGTTTTTTGTAATTTAGATTTTGTTAATTTTTTATTGTGGTTTACACTAAATTTTATAATAATCTCCAGAGGTCTTCATGTCACTTCACCACTAGAGTCCCTATCCCTCCTCACCCTCAAATCTGGTTAGTGAGAGTCAAGGGCTGATGAAGGGGAAGGAGGTTTTAGAGATTTGATTGTGGAACAATATAACATTAATGGATAACTGACTGAATATCATGATCATCATCATCTGGGGACATACACTTGGAAGCTCTTTGCTACACATTGCCTTTGGAAACATCATTGAGTCAATACCTCTCAGCATGAATCTCTGATTTGTGTCATCCTTGAGTTATGTTGCTTTCACCTTGGCCTCTTCCACCCAAGGTCAACCAACCCTTTCATATAATTTAATAACTTTTTACACAGGGTCAGCCTCAGGGAAAGAAGCAAGCCACATGTCCATTAGCTAAAGTTGATATTCTCAAATTTGGTAGTTAACAGTCCTTGAGTCAATTTTGCAGGGTAATCTCTGGTTGGACACAAGATCCCTTCATACATAATCCATGATCCTGCAAAAGCATTTGCAGTCATAGCAGAGGAGTTTGATTCTGGCCTTCATGTTCGGTAGATTACTGCAGGAAGAAAACCACCAGTGTATAAATGAACATTATCTTTACTTCTGTTAAAGAGATAGGATTTCTAAGAACAACCCAGTGGTCCACTCAAATGTATTCATTATGACTGTACTAGTGATTTGTTTTCTTGAGGATTTGCTAAGAACTTGGGGCTCGGAGTCCAAAAGGTAAAAGGAAGATCAATTCTGGATATCTGATTTATCCTCCAAGATGAGAATAGACAGCTATGGAAGACAAAAATACTATCCACTGGACGATAAATGATGTCTGATTGGGTGTCAAGACTGATTTGCTTTACCAGACTTTCAGCATGCTAATGGCCCTGGATATCCATATGAGTTGGAACCCGGCAGAAAGAAATCATGCAACCATCAGAAAGGAGGCATTGGATAACCTGCAAAATGAGGCTGAGGAAGCAATCAAGCAGCCCAGAAGGAAAACCATCAGAAAACAGTGGTTATGAATTCCATTGTGATGTACTGTACTAAGTTTAAGTCTTGAGTAGATTAGCAGATACAGTACAGTACCTATTTGTGCAGCAGTGTTATATCTGGGTGTTGCAATGTCAGTTTAGGTCCTACTGTCTTCATTCACCAGTTTTTCTAGCTGCCAAAGTTTGCTCATATCAGCCCAACTCCTGATTCTTATGAAAACCAATTACATCTTTCCCTCTTAGTCTACCTTCTGACCTTTGCTTTTAGTATTTATTCTCACCTTCCTTATTTACTGGTACATTTTCATCTTTATGCTGTAATATGAAGGTTTTAGTACGTAGTAATCTTTTATATTCTTGCCATTAACAGCATTTTATATAAACAGTATTTATACAGAATTCCAGTGTATGAAATTTATAGATTGCTTTAGTTTGATGTTAACATAATGGGTAGCCAATATAGTTAAATATGTATGTAAATGAGGAAATATCTTTCTCAGCATAGTTAAGAACATGTATAATGGTTCTAATAATTTTATACAGTGTATAGTTATTATTTTATATAGTGATTTAGAGTTGTGATTTGTTTTTACTTTTGCACTACAGTATTTATCAATATTTTATGAACATATTCCTCTTCCAAGAAACTAAATTATACATATAGAAAAAAAAGAGTAAATCTTTCTTTACCTTTACCATCGATATCTATTTCATATAATTAACCTGTACAGTGTCCACGATGTAGCACGTACAGTATATACAATATATACTGTGTTTAATGATTTACTCTTCAGCCATTGACTGTAAAGGATCTATGATTCCTGTTTCCCAGGTGACACTGAGCAGTTTTGGAGCCTCATATTTATACTGTGAGACTTTTATTTGTAAGAAGATTGAGGCAACTACCGTAAGATAATTGAAAAGTTGTACTGCCATGAGTCTGAATTGAGAACCCCCTCCCTGCAGATGAATTAATCTCCAGTCAGGTTTCTTATTCTCTTAGGGTGGAGAGAAGGGGAAGGGAGATACTGTACAATGGACCAATCATAGACGCGCTTACAGGATGTGCTGGCTGAACCAATATGGGTAAATTTACAGAAGTACTGTGTCACTATAGTGTATATTTTAGTATCATTATCCACTATTTTGGACCATTCTAAGACATTTTTCATCTATGGTGTTTCTCTCGAGATATGTCCAGTTTTACAAACATAATTTGGAAATTAGTCTGACCTGAACTAACCTAGACCACAGCAGACTACCGGGACCTAACCTGGGCAAACTAGCGGACCGGTACCGGGATATAACCGGTGTAAACTATCATAAAGTGACCAGGCCTAGGGCGGTCTTCTCTGATCCTTAATCAATCGGTTTTTCTTTTATTTTCTTTTTTTTCTACCAACTCGATCTGGATCCATTGGTAGGGTGCCCTGTATGCACATTTCCGTTCTGTATACTGGCTCGTTTCCATACCACTGCCGGCCATTTTTTCATCTTGAACCAGTTTGGTTAGGTTAGGCTAGAATAGGCTTCTTTTAATTCACTAAGTATAGAAAAAATGAGCTGCTGGAAAAAACAACGAGATTATTTGTTAAGACATTGCATGGTAAGTTTTATCGCTACAAACCCCAGGCTGTTTTCTTATTATTAAACTTCTCAGACTTCGCATTTGTTCGTATGTTAGCATTACTGACATCGTCACCAAAGTGTTTGTGGCTTCAGTACTTAATAGTGGTTACTGAATAGAGGGAAGGTGCTTTTTAATTAAGGGCACTTTAGACGTGCGTTGATTCCTCCAAAGTATGCTAGGAAACAGGACCAGGATTACCAAAACTAATGGTGGCCTGCTGATACTTGGAATAGGTTGAAGGTAGCAGTTGTTCCTGTTTTACCAACACTGCACTTTCTCATTAGTTCTTGCCTCGAGTAAAGAGAAAGGATTGATGCTATCGTGCATTAATCAATTTATTTATTTATTTTGGCGAAATGAAGCGATTCTCTTCCAAGTAATAATAGTGACCTGTGATACATATAGTTCGCGTACTGTGGTGAACAAATGTTCGTTTCCTCAGCCAGACACAATGTAACTGAATCACCTATGTGTGGTTTGAACGACTATACAACAGAGGATAGATGGCGAACTGTATGTGTTTTGTCGTTCGAACCACAGAGAATTCAATCCTATTGTATCTGGCTGCAGGAACAAAATTTTGTACAGTCAGTGCCAAAAGTCCTGTCGCCTCTTTCAGCGATTCTTGAAGGATAACATAAAGGATAATCATCAAACAACACATTCACCATACAGAGTATTCATATTCAGATGACAAATTAATAAACTTCTCTGGCTGGTTTTTCAGTTTACGTTCTTGTGAAGCTTGTATTTCCATGCTGTACTTCATTGCTTGGCAGATGTGACCACATGACTTTTGCCGCCAACAGTACACCATAGAATAGTGTCTTCAAAATGTATCTGCACTTCCACAATCCTTTCTCTCTATCCAATCCCTCTCTTAGTACTTAGTGCTTAGTATCTTAGACCCAAACAGCTTCGTAAGGTCTGCTGCTGTTTGACTTCCTTTCTATTCTTTGTATTCAGTATTCACGTCGCCTCCATTACTTCTCTTAGTTTGCCACTCCCTTCACCTTTCCTCCTCAATTTACTCTCCCTCCTCCTTCATCCCTCATACTCAAACTATTATCCTTCCTCCTCCATCCTCAAACTACCCTTTTTCCTTCTACATCCCTCATCCTCAAACTATTCTCTCTCCTTCTGATAGATAGATAATTTTGAAAATACTTCTATGATGCGGATCGCTCGTGCTGCATATGCATCAAATTAGTTCATTGGTAAATAAACAGTGACATCCAACTTTGGCTAAATATGGCTTTTTTGTAGCACTTCCGAAACGAGTGTAGGGGGATGGTTGTCACGAGTCGATAATCGCTTCATAAAATAGTTAGAATTTCTCCAGTGTCCACCTGATAATTAATTCAGTATTTTTGAGGAAGGAGAAAAATAATTTGTAAAGGATAACGTCATTTTGACTCATTTATGTTTAAGTACATCCTTGAATTACTTTATGAAATAATCAAACTAATAATAATAATAAAATACATATTATAATTGTTTATAGGCCCCTTTTAACCACAGATCTATACACATAGAGCGCGCGACCCTGTGTTATGAGATAGGGGAGGAGTGTCGCCAGCCAGCCTGCTCGGCGGCCATCTTGGAATGCCCTTTGGCGCGCGCTTTGAACTCCCGTACGTACTTGTATAGTATGTTTCTATCCACAGTTATTGACATTTCCCTGATTTGTAAAGCATTGTATCTTGTTATCTAATTATGCAGGTTTTGTTAAATCAATTAACAAGGCTAAGATAATGTCCATACGGAAAATTATGCAAAGAAATTAAACTTAAACTGGTTTATTAAACAAGACAAATATATATAACTGTAATCTGTCTCCCTCTCCCTCCACTTACCTTACATACATACATACATATTACTCTAGTGTGACATTCATAACATACATATTACTCTAGTGACATTCATACATATTACTCTAGGAGTCTAGGGTGACATACATACATACTACTCTAGTGTGACATACATACATATTACTCTAGTGTGACATACATACATACATATTACTCTAGTGTGACATACATACATACTACTCTATTGTGACATACATACATATTATTCTAGTGTGACATACATATATATTATTCTACTGTGACATACATACATACATATTACTCTAGTGTGACATACATATTATTCTAGTGTGACATACATACATACATATTATTCTAGTGTGAAATATATACATACATACATATTACTCTAGTGTGACATACATACATACACACATATTCTAGTGACATGCATATATACACATATTACTCTAGTGTGACATACATACTGAACAATGTGAACATAAAATACTTATCATAATAGAGATTAATTAAGTACGTTGTATATATATATATATTATAAGAAGGTGACTGTAGATGAGTGCCAACGATAGTTTTGTTTATCTAACTCATTTCACCTATTAACCGAAATGTATTTATATTTAATCAGCCATTCACTGATATATAGGTTAAAGAAATACTTATTCATATATTGTGAGTCACTATAATGTAGTTAATATACCATATCATCAATGAAAGACCGACAAGGAGAATGTGATTGATTAACTTAAATAAAATACCAATTATGGACACTTACCAGCATTTAGTACTTTGTTGGCATCCCTTTATTCCTTAGGCACTCTTTTGGTGGGTGACTGGAAGGTCCTTAGAGACAGACGTGAGTGAGTGACTTGCTATTTCTCAAGAGACTGTAGAACCTTCACTGTCTGGAGGGATGGAGAGAAAGCTTTGAGAGATTCTGGAAGGGTATGATCAGAAACTAACATTCTCTATATTGGTGAGTTGTGAGGAAACATGGTTGGAGAATATAATACTTTATTTCTGATTAGTTTCGCCTACTGTTCTCAGATTACTCTCACTCGCAGAAGATTTTGGGTTTAATGCCCATGATGTTGGTTATAAAGGCATTCAGCCTTGTTACATCAACACATCTTCCCCCAGCCCCAGCCCAGAGCCGTGTATATAGAGTTTGGACAACCTCTCCCCAGGCGCCATATTGCCTCCCTCCCATCCCGCGTTGTACCTGCAGCCCACAACAGGCAAGTCTCTGATTCTGTACAGTACTGGTCAAGGAATTATGCCGCAGCGCTCCGACAAGGAAAATGTGATTGATTAACTTAAATAAAATACCAATTATGGACACTTACCAGCATTTAGTACTTTGTTGGCATCCCTTTATTCCTTAGGCACTCTTTTAAACGCCTTGGCACAGATATTGAAGAAATTCAGGCCTAAAGTATTGCTGCCTCCAGCTTGGGTAGTCAGGATGTGTCCTTCCCTAGCTACTCTCGCTTTATCAATGCCCATAAATTTTCAATGGGATTCAAATCTGGTGAGTTGCCAGGCCAATCATCAAAGAAGTTAACTTGACAGTCACGAAGCCACTGTGTAACATCCTTGGCGGTATGACAAGGTGCACCATCTTGCATAAAAAAATCAGCCTGGCATCTCTCAAACGATTCGTTTGAAACGAATTAGGAAGATGATCACAGACGAGCTCTAAGTAATTGTTTTTATTCATACTTGTTTTTTGGCAATACAACTAATTCCCCTACCCCATGAAACCCAAAACATCCCCACACCATAATTTTGTCTGAATGTTTGACACTTTTTTGTGTACTTGGGATTTAACGGGTCACTGCCTCGACGCCGGTGAATGTCTCCACTTTGGTTACCAGATATACTGAACCTTGACTCGTCACTCCATAACACCTTTCGCCAAAGAGACACATCCCAAGCACTGTATTTATGGCAAAAAGTTACCCTATTCGGTATTTATTGAAAGAATTACCGTTTTGCAGCAGTGTTGCCAGATCCGGCTTGGTACCAGTATTTCCTGTACTTTAACACGTTACTTCCCGGTAGTTTGCCCAGGTTAGGTCCCGATAGTTTGCCCAGGTTAGGTCCCGGTAGTCTGCTGTGGTCTAGGTTAGGTCAGGTCAGGCTAATTTCAAAATGCCCCATTTGAATGGAAATGGGGCATTTGCAGAGGAAATGCCATAGAAGAAAATAGTCTTAGAATGGTCTATATGTCATTTTCTGTACTTTACCACGGTTATTTCCCGGTAGTTTGCCCAGGTTAGGACCCGTAGTCTGCCCAGGTTAGGTCCCGGTAGTCTGATGCGGTCTAGGTTAGGTTAGGTCAGGCTAATTTCAAAATGCCCTATCTTGGAAATGGGGCATTTGCAGAAAAAATGCCATAGAAGAAAATAGTCTTAGAATGGTCTAAATAAGTAGGTAATGAAGGTAGAAAAACCGTACCCAATAACGGTAATTCATTCAATATTTACCGTTTTTTCCTTTAGTACCCGTGATGTGATGTGAGGATCAACATCAACCTGCCATTTAATAACGTTACGAGTACGTAAATTGATCTTTTTAACCATGCCTGGCCTCTTTTTCTTTGCAGGTGTTTGAATCCCTCCGCTACTTTTAAATTTTGCTACCCAGTTTCTCACAGTTCTATCACTCACTCCAACAATTTTAACAATTTCTTTCGGACTGCTTTGCCTTATGAAGCGACAATATACTTGATATCTGGTCAGATGTCAAGTCCTTTTTCTTCCCCATAATGATAATTCGGGCCGGAAACTGCACTAATTTAGGGACAAAAACGAGTGACACGTCAGCGGAGCGAGAACAATACATCCCCCTCAAAAATCCCTCAGGCAACTGAGAAAGGGAAACTTTTTTCGTCCCTTCAGGACAGTGGACACCAGTCACATATCACTGCCGGACATACGATTAACGCGCCAAAACCTACCACAATAGAACTAGGGCTTGTAATGTGATATGTGATTGTACCGCGCACCAGCAGATACGTCAGCGGCATAATTCCTTGACAAGCACTACGTACTGTACATAAGATTACCTATATTTCTTTACCGCAACCCTCATAATCATACTCTTGCTTCCTAACTCATTCCTCTAGTTTGTATTTTGATCCTGTGACTTACGTTTTTTTGCTTCCTTTCTTGCATAAATAAAGTTTGTGCACAGAACCTAGGCCTACCACTGAATATTGTTTACCTTCAACTGCCAGCAAGCATGATGAGCAATTAGTGTTGTATTTTTTCACTTTGTTTATGGAATAACCAGCAAGGTAATGCAGGCTGTTCATCTCTGATTGATCAATCACTTTTTCCTTTGAGGTCTCCTCTGTACCCACTTCCTCTAATCCACTGTCGGCATCTCTGTTTATCTCCGTAGTAGACTAATCGAGGAAATCGGCAAGAAATTCACGATCGTCTTCTGTACAAAATTTAAGTCTCCCGTTACCCCGGTGGTAGTACTGCCCTGGCTCGGGGCTGCCTACCCCTCCTACCTCAAACAGTACACAAACACAAAGCACAAGATCAGCAGTCTCTTCAGACTACTTTAATTTTACTGCTTAGCCTATGTGAGTTGCCCTGATTTTTCATGCATAAAGATATTTGTGAGTAGGTAATAAAGTATCACCCTTTAGTGAACAGATACACACACACCCTTCTTCATGATCATAGGTATCATTTGTATATCAGCCCGTCTGGCAGCCTTCAAGATGACAAAGCTTGCATACAGGTCACACCAACATGCCTTGAGCTGTTTTAACTTTCACACGTCGAACAATCCCATCTTTATCAGGTACTGCTTGAATCACCCTGCCCAACTGCCACTGGTTCCGGGGCACAGCATCTGCCTTAATGATGACAAGGTCGTTTTCTTTAAAGTTTCGGCTTGGTTGAAAGTTGTCTTGCCCCAGGCCGATAAACTTACAAGTTTGTAAGTTTATCGGCCTGGGTCTTGCCGATGTCTCAGTGTGGGAAGATATTCTCGAATCCATCGTTTCCAGAACCTATCTGCCAAGAATTGTGCATGCTTCCACCTCCGTCTATAAAGTCTCACTATCTAGTAGTCCTCCGAGAGGAAGTTGAGTACAGGCTCCTACTCGAAGAAGATGGGAAGGTGTAAGTGCCTGTAGCACTTCACTACACAGTAACAACCGTTACATGCCTCCAAGTGATTGGGATCTTCGGAGGCAGGTGTGATGGGTCTTCCATTTATCACGGCCTCCACTTCGCAAAAAAGCGTCTGAAGTCTCTCTTCATCTACTGTTTTGATCTGCCGTTCCCAATACTCCCCCATGTGTGATGTTCTAGGTGGGTTGAATATCCATTCTATTTGTTTCTTGAGTAGTTCATGATGAATATGTTTATTACATCTCCATTTCTGCATTACAATCTTGAGATCTTTGTCTGCTCTGGTCATGTTGGTTCCATTGTCCGACCTAATCCTTTCTGGCATGCCTCGACGCGCTGTAAATCGTGTCAAGGAGTTGAGGAATGCATCAGCATCAAGATAGGCCAAAACTTCAATGTGTACAGCTCGTGTGGTGAGGCAGGTAATAAGACAACCCCAACGTTTTACTCGTTTCCTTAGTTATTTGATGATGAAGGGTCCAAAGCTGTCTATATGCTAGTAAAAGCAAAGGGGGCCTTATCTGGTTGTAGACGATCCTCTGGCAATGGCGCTTGACATTGGTGAGAGGGTCTCCAGTTGTTGCGGCGACAAAGTTGAAGTTGAAGTTACGGTGACGGTGAGTGACGGTGACGGTGAGTCCAGTGTTGCCACTTTCAACTCTGGCTCCAGCCACAAAGGCAGCCCATGTCACCCACAAAAATTCCACAGATGTTTATAGTATACCCACAAATTTACTCACAAATATTTTCAATTTTTTTAATGGAATCAATAACCAATTTACGAAGTTTCTGGACAAGTAATATAATTTTAACTCACATACAGAGCATTTTCATTTATCAACAGGCCTGTATATACCAACATTCTGGCCATATTCAAGTAAATCATCTACATTTTACCGTACGATTTTGATATGCAACATAAACTAATATCTTGCATCATTACTGCAAAGTAAAAACTTAACATATAACACGTATGGCATCATTAATGATTGAATGACACAAATATGAAATAATAGTAATAACTATATAGATAATATACTGAAAGTAACATGATTGCACTGCACTGCTCTGCACTGATTGACACTGACTGCTCATGTTCTGGCTAATGAGCAACATACACCTATTCAACATCAAGAGAAATTAGTTCCTCTACATCTGTACCGACTTCATTTTCTGTGCCTTTAGCAGCTGAAAAGTTTTATAGCATATCAGGTGATGGCGTGAAATTTACACATGACAGTGACTGCAAGGCGAGACCATCCCACAGTAATATAGCTTCTACTGACCTTACAATTAGTTTGTTCCTGAGCTTTGAATGAACCACATTCATTTGGGAAAATATTCTTTTTATGCCGGCATTAGAGAAAGGAAGTGACAGTAGTGACAATACTAAGGAAGATATTTTAATTATAAGGACCTCTCATTGGAACATTAATTAAATAAATACATATACTTAGAATTTCAATGGTGTTTTATCTTTATCATACCTGGGAAAGTAAAATAAGAAAACATACGGTAACTAGAATAATAGCTTTTAACTTTTTATTTTAAGATACTGTATAGATGTTGGTGATGATGTTTATATTGTTCCCTTAATGATGAAGATGGTGATGGTGATGCTGGTGATGGTGATGCTGGTGATGGTGATGATGGTGGTGGTGATGATGGTGATGGTGATGATGATAATGATGATGGTGATATTTGTAGAACTTCTAAATTCCAAAAATTACGTATAAATAAATAAATAAATAATGAATATATAAAGCACAATATAACATTAAAAATCAGTAATATAGATAGATAGTGGAGGGAAGGAAGGAAGGAAGGAGAAGGGGGAGTGGATGTTATGATGAGAGGAAGGGAGGGAAGAGAAGGGAAGGGAGGGAGGAGAAGGGGAGGGGATGTTATGATGAGAGGAAGGGAGGGAAGGGAAGGGAAGGGAGAGAGGAGAAGGGGAGGGGAGTGGAGGGAGAGAGGAGGGAAGGGAGGGAGGAGAAGAGGAGGGAAGGGAAGGAACCGAGGGAGGGAGGAGAAGAGGAGGGGAGTGGAGGAAGAGAGGAGGGAAGGGGAGGAGAGGATGGATGGAGAGAGATTGATGAGAGTGGCCCAGGTGTGTCTCCAATATGATATGTTAAAAAGTAGAGATAAAATGTGTGTGTGAGGAGAGAGAGAGAGAGAGAGAGAGAGAGAGAGAGAGAGAGAGAGAGAGAGAGAGAGAGAGAGAACAAACACCACGAAATTACATACACATTGAGAGCCATTACAATAAAATAGATAAAATTAAGGGGAAAACAAATGATGATACAGTAAACCAGAATATTGATTACCTAATGATTCCTCCAAACTATACCACGACACAAGCAAACCACCTCACTACTACTAATAATAATAACAACAACAACAACAGGGGGCCAGTTTTGTGACAGAGTTTGGAGGAGTATAGTAGCCCTCCAATATTTATCAAAGGCCTATAACATTAAGACAGTGACCCATTAAAATTATGTAAAAAAAAAAAAAAAAAAAAAAAATTACATCCACCATCACACACACACACACACACACACACACACACACACACGATGATAAATGATAGCCCCCTCATTCACCTGGAGATGTTCCCACGTGCTGGCCTGTAGATGGGCATTGAGATAGACCCGTGGGAAAACACATTAGGGGACTACAAGTGAGAGAGAGGACTACAGCTAGGGGGCTACATGACAGACAGTGCCGTGTATAGGCTACGTTCGGTTTCTGGTGCTGTACAAAATAAGCTGCATAGTGAATTGACACACACACAGACAGGGGTGTGAATAATACAGTGAATTTTTCTTGTCTCCGGTCGGTCTACAGGTTATATATAGCCTACCAGTGATTATCGACAAGTAAGTTACAAATTAGGTAGCCTCAGTAATTGACAAGAGTCTGGCCACAGGAATTCTTACACAGTTTATATGGAAAGAGAGAGAGTTATTCTGGAAGTACTGCAATGAATGGCCTATCATGTGATTCCGTAATTGCAAAACAACATACCTATTAATAATGTTGTATTGCAGTTACGTAGTCACATACATTTTCTATAAGGTGTAAACCCTCGAAAATAACAGCATACTTATGTACGACTTCTTGTGGCCAATAGTACTGTTTGTTGTTGTTGTTGTTGTTGTTGAAGTTCCTCAGTACTGTTTGTTGTTTTGTGTACTTGGAGTGTATCTGAATATAAATATACTTCAAATTACTCCAAGAAACAGACTCAAAGTTTAATTTAGTTTATGTAGGCTGTTCACCCAAATAACCGATAAAAGATCAATTACCAAGATTCTCCAAGTTCTATGCAAAACTCTCTCTCTCTCTTTGAGACGTTATAGTGTGTATAGGATTGGTGTGCATGTGTGTCGAGTGTGATTATGAATGTGATAGTGTGTTGAAGAATCCATGCATGTGGTGGATTTGTGCAAAATTGGCCCCCACAAAATTTCAACGTCCTCCATGTTTTGCAGTGAAAGAAGTGTTGGCTAAAGTGTGTGTGTGTGTGCAAATAATTTCATATATAGTTATTTTTTGCGTTGCAGTGAGAGGAGTGTTGTTGTGTGTGTGTGTGTGTGTCCAAATAATTTCACACTTACATCTTGTTGTATTGCAGTGAGAGGAGTGTTGTTGTTGTTGGTGTTGGTGGTGGTGTGTGTTGCCCAGGAGAGGCCAGTGGTGGAGGTGGCTCAGGGTCGGGTGGTGGGCCTCAACACCACCAGATACAACATTACCTTCCTAGAGTTTCTCAGTATACCTTACGCCCAGCCACCCGTCGACCACCTCAGGTTTAAGGTTCGTGTCCATAGAGTCCCATGTATCTCCTTTCTCTTCATTCTTTTATCAATAAGTTAGGAGTAACTCTGCCTTACTATTTTATTATAAGTTATCAGTCTCTGTGCTAATTTTGATACGCCATGATCATTTTCAAAGTCAAAGATGTGTGAAAATTTCTGGAGTAATTCGTAATTTGTCTATGTTTTCATTTTGTTCCACTGGCTGCCGTGTACATTATAAGATTTCTATGCATATATATAACCCTGCCCAGTCCCTGTTTGTGGGTACTGAAGTGGATAGCTGTCTAGTATTTATAGAGATGTTTGTTTATACTTTACATTAATCAAGACCCTGTACCCGCTGGACCATGGGAGGGTATAAGATTTCTATGAACATGATCTCTATTTGAATCTCCCTTGTTGTGGGTATTGAAGTGGATTGCTGTCTAGTATTTATAGAGATGTTTGTTTATACTTTACCTTAATCAGGACCCTGTACCCGCTGGATCTTGGGAGGGTGACCTAGATGCCTCCTCCTTGCCTCGTCCTTGTGATCAGCTGGTGGTGACTGGACGAGAGGATTGTCTTTACCTCAATGTTTACACTCCAGAGGTCAGCAATTAATTAGACTTTATACTGGATGTTAGCTTCGTTTCATCTTCTGTAGAGGAAATATATATGCTTGTTTTGTATATTTTAATATTATAATTATATGCTGCATGTATGTATGTACAGTTGGGGAACAAAGTATCTGGACACCGTTGACGGCTTCTGGTAACAATGTCAGTGATAAACACGTTAGTAATAGACAAAATTTATTCATTACTACATAACGATAACTGATATTGGGTGACGTCAACCAACCACAGACAGTGAAATAAAAGTTATCCTTCAATTCATAAATAGTTTCTCTCATTGATGTGTTTACTTCGGTGGATGTTGCCAGAAGTCGCCAAAAGTGTTCAGATACATTATTCCCCAACTGTACTTATTGTCCCTCCTCTCTGTCTCCTTCTGGCACATGACTTTAATTCCTTTCACCCCCCTTTTTAAAATCCAGACTCAATAGTAGTTCGCTAAATTTTGTTCGTTCCCTTTCCTTCCAAACCCAATTAACTATAGTTTTATATAGGATGCCCTTGCGACGCCCGAGCCTCTTCCAGTGATGGTGTTCATCCACGGCGGCGCCTTCTACTTGGGGTCGGCCAAAACCTACCACGGGTTTGAGGAGCTGTTGAAGCGAGGTGTTGTTGTGGTCATGATGCAGTACCGTCTGGGGGTCTTTGGTTAGTTAGTCATTTATTTATTTATTTCATGGAGTCTTTGGTTAGTTAGTCATTTATTTCATTCATGGGGTCTTTGGTTAGTTAGTCATTTATTTCATTCATGGGGTCTTTGATTAGTTAGTCATTTATTTATTTCATGGGGTCTTTGGTTAGTTAGTCATTTATTTATTTATTTCATGGAGTCTTTGGTTAGTTAGTAATTTATTTATTTATCTATTTCATGGAGTCCTTGGTTAGTTATTCATTTCTTTCTTTCATGGGGGTCTTTGGTTAGTTAGTCATTTATTTCCTTCATGGGGTCTTTGGTTAGTTAGTCATTTATTTCCTTCATGGGGGTCTTTAGTTAGTTAGTAATTTATTTATTTCATGTGGCCCTTGGTTAATTAGTAATTTATTTCATTCACGTGGTCTTTGGTTAGTTAGTCATTTATTTCCTTCATGGGGGTCTTTGGTTAGTTATTTATTTATTTCATTCACGTGATCCTTGGTTAGTTAGTAATTTATTTCCTTCACGTGGTCCTTGGTTAGTTAGTCATTTATTTCCTTCGTGGGGTCTTTGGTTAGTTAGTAATTTATTTATTTCATGGGGTCTTTGGTTAGTTAGTCATTTATTTCATTCACGTGGTCTTTGGTTAGTTATTTATTTATTTCATTCATGGGGTCCTTAGTGAGTTAATGATTTCTTTCCTTACTTCACACACTCATGGTTGTGGGCCATTTTCACAGCAGCAACTGGTATATAATTATAGGTTTGGTTCTTCCCCAGCCACACCTCCCAGTCCCAACAAACACCATTTCTATACGGTATCCTAAGATTTAAGGAGGAAGTATGTACAGTGTTGGTATATCTGGAGCAAATGATTCCTCCAAACTATTCCAAGCAACGGGCAACCATTATTTTTGTTCATCTGGTCCTGTTTCCTGGCATACTTTGGAGGAATCAAGGCACTCCAATCTTTTAAAAATATACTAACCCCTTAAATCACCACAGTAGAGTATTAACATTTCCCAGAATGATTCACTCGGGCTCTGCTGGTAAATTAGTTATGGTACACACTCGTCTAAAAGTTTGTTAACTCCGCCAGGCAGGTATTGTTTCCCTACATGCATGCTTCAGTTGTTAATGATTGCCTCAGTGTCAAACAGAAAAAGACGGTACAAATGAATCAAAAGGTTCGAATATGGTAGGAGGAGTTTAGGAACTTTTGGGCGAGAGTGTACACGATTAGAAATTATAGTCTACGTTTGTAAATGTCTACACCTCTATACTTTGTTAATTACGGGAATCAGTATCAATCAATTACATAATCTTGTGCCCCCTAAGGTTTTCTCTCAACGGAGGACGAGGCGGCACCCGGGAACCAGGGACTTAAGGACCAAACCCTGGCCCTTACGTGGATCAGGGATAACATTGCAGCCTTCGGAGGCGACCCTAACAAGTAGGTCTGCGTGAGGACAGTTCTTGGTTCCTTGATTCTAGCTCTCATATTTGTGGACTTTGCTTCGGTACTTGACAGTGTATAAATAAATCGGTAAAATATTATCGTAAACTCTTGATGTTTGGAGATATTATTATTATGCACTTACTTCATTACGTGACGTTCAGTGAGTCCTTTACCATACCTAAGGACTCACGGGGTGTAATAAGAAAATTGGAGGTTATAATTATATAGAGTCCTTCAAACAATGCCACGAAACACCACCTACATTAAAGGAGCTTGTTTCGTGGCATAGTGAGGAGGAATCAGAAGCCACCAGGTCTCATACACGATCACATGTAGGGTCCTTTATTAATAACATTGTCATAATTCTTGTATACCTTCCCACCCCATGTTGTTAGTCAGTCATCTTCAATCTGTTTGAGAGAGAGAGAGAGAGAGAGAGAGAGAGAGAGAGAGAGAGAGAGAGAGAGAGAGAGAGAGAGAGAGAGAGAGAGAGAGAGAGAGTTATACATCTATGTTTTTTAGGGCTCTTGGCTGTATGAGAGAGAGAGAGAGAGAGAGAGAGAGAGAGAGAGAGAGAGAGAGAGAGAGAGAGAGAGAGAGAGAGAGAGAGAGAGAGAGAGAGAGAGAGAGAGAGAGAGAGAGAGAGAGAGAGAGAGAGAGAGAATATACCTTTTCGTTACATTGGACAGAGTGACACTAATGGGTGAGAGTGCTGGGGCCATCTCCATCCATTACCACCTCCTCATACCATCTTCAGCAGGTACAGTATCAACACCATAAACAAAATATACTACTACTACTACTACTACTACTACTACTACTAATAATAATAATAATAATAATAATAACACTCTCAAAGCATTAGTATTGATAGAGTATACAAATATGAATAATACCTCTTCAAAATAATAATAATAATAATAATAATAATAATGAGAAGCAATGACTTCCTCCACCTACGCCTTCTGCATGTATTATAGGTCTGTTCAGTGCCGCTATCATGGAGAGTGGGACGTCCCTGTGTAATTGGGGTCGTGGTAGAGACTTCAGACTGGCTGCACAAACACTGGCACAGAAGTAAGTCAATAATGTGTGAATGTTTGTTAAAGTTTGTGTGTGTTTGTTAAAGTTTGTGTGTATGATAATGTTTGTGTGTTTGATAGTGTTTGTGTGTTTGATAACGTTTGTGTGTTTGATAGTGTTTGTGTGTTTGATAGTGTTTGTGTGTTAGATAGTGTTTGTGTGTTTGATAATGTTTGTGTGTTTGATAATGTTTGTGTGCTTGATAATGTTTGTGTGTTTGATAATGTTTGTGTGTCAATAATATTTGTTTACGCAGCTCTCATTCACAGTATAATATTAAAAACTACCGTATAATAACATGTTACTTTCCTTGCACCATAACGTAATGATAATAACAACAACATACACTGTACTGTAATACTATAATGATAATAATAATGTAATGCTATATAATAATGAAATAACATCTAAATACTCTACTAGGCTCGCTTTGGATGATAATATAATGACTATGCTTGCTATGGGATAAAATTAATAATCTATAGGTAGGCGGCCATATAATCTTGCTGTGTGTCTGTGTGTGTTATTTATTCATCTATATACTAAATAAATAAATAAATAAATCAATAAATCAACGTAAATGAAGTGTAATGATTCTCTTTTGCCCCCTTCTCTCTCTCTCTCTCTCTCTCTCTCTCTCTCTCTCTCTCTCTCTCTCTCTCTCTCTCTCTCTCTCTCTCTCTCATACCCAAGACATGACTGCCCCTCGGATCCCAGTGACGCCCTGGTGTCTTGCCTTCAGACCATCAACGACCATGTCCTCGACTCGGATTATCTGGTGCTTCCTGTAAGTATTGACGACAAAAACAGTAGGGGAAATGACATTATTATTATTATTGTTATTAATATTATTGTTTTTGTTATTATTATTATTATTATTGTTATTATTATTATCATTATCATTATTATTGTTATTGTTATTATCATTATTATTGTCTGCCTCCTTTTATTTATGGTTGGTAATATTAAACTTACTCTTCGACATAAGGCGTTTCCTCGTTACATTTGCATTACATAAAAATAGGAACTTAGCGACGAAGAGAATTTTTCGTTGAAGAAGTCTAATTAAGGGACCCTATGATGAAGTCAGAAAATTGGAGGTAAACGAGTCCTTCAAATTAATTGATCAACCAACCAATCAAGCAGTTACCTAATTGACCTTTCAACATTTTTTCCCAACCTACCAACCAACCAACCAATCAACTAGTTACCTGATTGACCTTACAATACTTTTCCCAACCCACCAACCAACCAATCAACCAGTTACCTGAATGACTTTGCCACACTTTTCCCAACCAACCAATCACACAGTTACCTGATTGACACTGCCACACTTTTCCCTTCAAGCAATGGAACTTCCAGCCGTTCTACTTCGCTCCTCGTGTGGACGGTGTTTACATTCCAGACGAACCAGTGACACTACTGAAGGAGGGTCGCTACCACCACGTCCCAACCATCATGGGCATCAACAGGGACGAACTCTCACTCCAGTCTCTCGGTTGGTAATGCAGTTTTGGTCGACCATATAAATAATTGATTGATTGATTGATTGATATTAGGCGCCACAACAGTGACGTCATATGGCGCCCGAGAATAAAGGTGATTGAGAGGTGCATGGGACAGTAAGCACAAAAGGCAACAGACCAGATATATAAGTAGTTTAGAAGAACTTAAAGGACCCTGTGATCGTGTATGAAAATTGAAGGCTTCTGATTCCTCCTGACTATGCCACAAAACGAGCTCCTTTCATATAGGCGGTGTTTCGTGACAATATTTGAAGGACTCATTTATCTCCAATTTTTCTGACTACATCACAGGGTCTCTTAAAACAAAATAAATCTTTCTGTTCACGTTAACGACATGGGTGGGTGTTCTTGTGTTATTCTCAGGCGTAGGTAGGTAAGTTGGTGCATGTATGTATGTTATTTATGCCTCAAAACACTTATTTAAAGCATAAGTTGTTTAATAAGGAAAATTGCTTTATTACAATGAGATCAGAGGGATTATTAGTATTTTTTTTTTGGGGGGGGGAGGGGCCAAGGTATGTACGAGGCTGAGTGTTAGGTTAGTAGAAGGAAGGAAATTAAATAGAGGTAAAGGAGAGGCTCAAACTACAATAACAAAATAGAAATGAACGAGACATTGTGGAGTTCTGAAGAAGTTATAACTTTTGATTAGTTGGGTAAAAAAATATATATCAATAAATAAATTAAAACCATTTTGACTTAGACGCAAATGACCTCCCTCGACCTGACAGAGATATACACAGTGCCTAACATGATCGAACACTATATATAATAACCTCCCTCGACCTGACAAGAGATGTACACGATGCCCAACATGATCGAACGCTAATGACCTCCCTCGACCTGACAGAGATATACACAGTGCCCAACATGATCGAACGCTATATATAATGACCTCCCTCGACCTGACAGAGATGTACACGGTGCCCAACATGATCGACAACCTGGTGGCCAACTTCAGCGTGAACGGCCCCATGAGCCTTCAACTGTACGAGGACGAGGACCCCATCAACACAGCCAACACCGTCTATGAATACTACCACCTGGGAGACCTTAACATTACCAAGGAGGACTGTGACAACTTAACCAGGGTATACTGTATTATTTACTTGTTTTAGGTAGTTAGTTAGTTAATTAGTTTGGTACAGTCACGAGCACTAAGTGGACAGTAAGATCTCCATTGGAATTACTTCGCTAGTGAATTGGACTGTTCAAAGCTTCAACCAAAGCTGTATACTTATTAGTATAATAAGCTGTATACTTATTAGTATAATAAGCTGTATACTGTACACTCGCAAACCACAATCCCTATCCCACTTGAATCGAAGCCCGAGATCTGCAGCAGGCGGTTTCTGGACGACAGCCCACCCATGCAAACCATCATGAGGCCACACACACACATTTCGAACCAAATGGAGGTTTTGGGTGGGCTGTCGTCTAGAAACCAGCTGCTCCAGATCTCGGGCTTCGATTCAGCCACACACACACACACACACACACACAAATATATAATAAATGCCACTCCACTGCACACAGCTGTACTCAGATACGGTGTTCCTGCTTTCGTACGACTGGAGTGTACAACTGATGAGTGACCAGACACCTGTGTACGCCTATGAGTTTCACCACCGAGGGGAACACAGTTATCTCGACTCCTACTTCAACAACGGCCTCGATCTCCCGCAGGGTCAGAAATGTATGTATGTATGTATGTATGTAGGTTCAGTTGTGTATTGGGTGAAGAAGAGAATTATATTTATTTCTCTGTCCCCCGCAGGCTCAGAAATGTACGAAGATCCAGTTGTGTCAATATTGGGGGAAGAAGATATTTATTTGTATTTTTAGATCCTGCGATGGCTCAGAAATGTTGGTCCAGTTACTTAAGGTCGACTGTCGGGAAACATAATAATTTGGTTCGGGTTACGTAAACAAAAGCAAGGTCGGTCAGTCAGTGGCGGGAAAACAAAACAAAAATATAGAAAAAAAAAATATATGAAGGTTGAAATGAGGCAGGTGAAGGACAGTCAGGGACATTAATTGGATATCTCTTTTTTCGGTGTTGCATAAACGTATGTATTCTGTAGCAATTCTGTATAAACACACCTCAATTAATTATGTATATACACACCTCAAATAAATATGTAATTACACACACTTTAAATAATTATGCATGTACTTACACACACCTCAAATAATTATGCATGTACTTACACACACCTCAAATAATTATGCATGTACAGTACTTACACACACCTCATATAATTATGCATGTACTTACACACACCTCAAATAATTATACATGTACTTACACACGCCTCAAATAATTATGCATGTACAGTACTTACACACATCTCAAATAAGTATGTATAGACACGCACTTCAAATAATAATTATGTAAGTACACGCACCCCAAATAAATATTATGTGTGTGTGTGTGTGTGTGCAGATGTGTGTCACGGAGACGAGTTGCAGTACATTGTTTATCCTCAACACGCCAACCTCACCACCCCAGACGACCTCTACCTCGGCAACATAATACCAACCATGTGGACAAACTTCGCTAAGACGGGGTAGGTATGTGGGTGGGGCACGGGTTGTTGTTGTTGTATTTGTCCCGTTGTGTTTGTTGTATTATTTGTCCCGTTGTTGTTGTTGTTGTTGTTGTTGGTTCGGGATAGGAGCTGTCAAACTTGTGTCCCCGTTGCGTGTGACGTCATATGGCGCCAAAAAGCCTTCCCTCTCCTCCCCATACCCTGATAGCACTTCCCACGTCACCATAATTTAAGCAATAACTAATAAACTAATTAATCTCTCTCTCTCTCTCTCTCTCTCTCTCTCTCTCTCTCTCTCTCTCTCTCTCTCTCTCTCTAAATAAATAAATAAATAAATAATCAGATATAACAATACACTTACACTGCTGCCTCTCTCACTCCCTCAGCAATCCAACTCCTGACTTATCTATGGGGTTCCTGTGGGAGGTGAGTAACCCCAGCAGCCTCCAACACCTCAAGATCCTTCCCCAGCCTGTGATGGAAGGTGACCAGAGGACTGACGTACGAGCCTTCTGGGAGACACTGCCACTCAGGATCAACAACCTTCTCCAGGGATAAAACTAAAAAAACACACAATTAACACTAAGTCATTGTCAACACCATCAATGTATATACCTATGCAAGAATATCCATGGTGTTTACGATGGCACAGTACCAATACAACCTTCTTCACGGATAGAACCATAAACACAATTATCACTACGTCATTATCTGTGAAATGTAATTATTACTGTATGTCTGTCTGAAATCAACACTATATAATATATATTAAAATATTACATATAGCTCACTGTCTCTAGTAAATTGGGGAGGGGGGAAGGGAGGTGCTGTTGATTCCTCCCAACTCTGCAAGGAAACAAATCACTTCAATGCTTCTCACGGGGGATTTGTTTCGTTACATAGATTGCATGGTAGGATTTCATTACCCATCCAGTTAGCTCAATAAAAACATATTAGCCCTACTCTTGAAGCCAGCCAGTCCTAGACCATCAAAGATAGATTCACCACAAAGACACAAACCTAGGGACAAACGATCGACTGTACTGACAAGTTCTACAACGCGGCAATACGTAAACAAATCTATGGGAGGCCAAAGCACCAAGAGTGACACGAGCTGGAACATACAGAGGTCGTAGAGACGAGTTAGAGGATGCAGCACATTACTTCTCATCTTCTTAATTAAACTTGTTGTTGTCAGATATTGTACGGCTTGTGATTTTTCTTAGCTATGCCAGTTTCGTGTCGTAATCTGGGGGAATCAAATTAAAAAATATACATACATGAAAATTGCTGTAAAATGGGAGATGAAGATGATGTTGAAGATGAGTATATATAATTTATGCAATATGTGACATCCTTATGGAATTTGAATGGTATAAATAATATTGCTGATCTTATTATTTTCATTTTTCCTTACACGGTGAATCAAGGGGCGATATGCAAGAATGTGATCCGTGGTGCTTACGATGGTGTGGTACCGGTACTATGGCTGGCTCTGTTGTCACCAGGGTTGGAGTAATTTTTTTTTTTTTTCTATATTAAAAAAGATGGGGACTAAAGGCCACAGGCCCGCTCACTGTCCCCATCTGCGTAGGTTTAGTCAGAGTGTCCAAAATCATGTCCAATTTCGTTCGAGATGCCTAGACACATTGCGTTTGAAGGAACATAAGTCGTAGTAAGGTGGAAAGATGGATGAAGGTAGAGTGTTCCAGAGTTGACCAGTTGTGTATATGAAAGACTGAGAGTACCGGTTAACTCTTGCATTAGTTGGACATAAAAGGGGTGAGAACGAGAGGCTTGGCGAGTGTTGCATGCTGTCCTGAGGGGAGGAAGCATACATTGAGAGAGTTCAGAAGAGCAATGTCCAGTGTAGTAGTGATAGAAGAGAGAAAGTGATGCAACATTGAGGCGAAGAGAGAGAGGTTGTAGTGAATCAGTAAGAGGAGGAGAGTTGATGAGACGAAAAGCCTTTGATTCCACCTTGTCCAGGAGTGTTGTAAATGTTGAACCACCCCACACATGAGAGCCGTACTCCATACAGGGGCGGATGAGACCCCTGTACAGAGACAGCAACGCGAGGGGGTGAAATAATCACGGAATCTGCGCAGCACACCTAACTTCTTTGAGGCGGTTTTAGCAAGAGAAGTAATGTGATCTCTCCAAGAGAGATTATGAGAGAAAGAGACTCCAAGAATATTAAGAGAGGGGGAAAGGTTAAGTTGTGTGTCATTGAAGGAGAGGGGATAGTCATCAGGAAGATTAGTACGAGTCGAAAGATGAAGGAACTGTGTTTTAGAGGCATTAAAAACAACAAGGTTCTCTCTGCCCCAGTTAGAGATGAGGGAAAGATCAGAAGTGAGGCGTGCTACTGCATCATCACGTGATGTGGAGAGGAGCTGCTGGGATGGACGGTTGTCATAGTGAGTGGAGTAGTGTAGGGTGGAATCATCAGCATAGGAGTGGATAGGGGAAGAGGTACAGGTAAGAAGGTCATTAATGAACAGGAGAAAGAGGGTGGGTGATAGAACAGAACCCTGAGGAACACCACTATTAATAGACTTGGAAGAAGAACAGTGACCGTCTACAACATCAGCTATAGAACGGCCAGAAAGGAAATCAGAGATAAAGGTACAGAGAGAGGGATAGAAACCGAATGAGGGCAGTTTGGAGATTAAAGCTTTGTGCCAGACTCTATCAAAAGCTTTGGATATGTCGAGGGCAACAGTAAAAGTTTCACCAAAGTTCCGAAAAGAGGATGACCATGAATCAGAAAGGAGGGATAGAAGATCGCCAGTAGAGCGTCCATGACGGAAACCATACTGACGATCTGAAAGAAGGTCGTGACAAATAAGGAGCTTATGAATTTTGGAGTTAAGAACAGATTCGAAGACTTTAGATAGACATGAGGTCAAAGCAATGGGGCGATAGTTGGAGGGTTGGGAGCGGTCTCCTTTCTTCGGAACAGGTTGGATCAGAGCAAACTTCCAGCTAGAAGGAAAAGTGTTAGATGATAGACATAGACGGAACAGTTTGCCTAGGCAGGGTGTCAGTACAGAAGCACAGTTCTTGAGAACAACAGGAGGAATCCCATCAGGCCCGTACGCCTTCCGAGTGTTAAGGCCAGAGAGGGCAGAAAATACTTCCTTTGAAGAGATTCTGATGACAGGCATAAGTAAGTCAGAGGGGGGCGGAGTTGGAGGAATAGAGCCGGAATGGTCCAGTGTGGAGTTAAAGGCAAAGGTTTGAGAGAAGAGTTCAGCTTTATCAGGTGAAGAGATGGCAACATTTCCATCAGGAAGGATGAGAGGAGGGAAAGAGGAAGAAGTAAAGTTTCTGGAGATTTTTGGCTAGATGCCAGAAAGAACGAGAGGTGGAAGAGTTGGACAGATCATTGCACTTGGCACGGATGAAGGATTTTTTGGCTAGTCGGAGAACAGATTTGGCACGATTCCGGGCAGAAATATACAGAGCACGAGATTCATCAGTTTGAAGGCGTCGATACAGTCTGAAAGCTTCCTCCTTGTTGTGGACAGCAGTAGGACAAGCGTGATTAAACCAAGAGTTTCGTGAATTAGTAAGAGGGAAAGAATATGGAATGTATGCCTCCATGCCCGAGAGGATCACCTCTGTGATGCATGCAGCACACTCAGAGGAACCCCGGCCACGAAAGCAAAAATCATTCCATGGGAAATCATGAAAGTATTGCCTCAGATCATCCCAGTTGGCAGCGCTGTAATGCCACAGACGCCGCTACCTGGGAGGGTCTAAAGGTTTTATTGGAGCGATAGGACAGGATACTGAAATAAGATTGTGATCGGAGGAGCCCAAAGGAGAGAAAAGTTCAACAGTATAAGCAGAAGGATGAGAGGTTAGGAATAAATCAAGAATATTGGGCTGATCTCCAAGGCGGTCTGGAATACGGGTAGGGTACTGAATTAACTGCTCTAGGTCGTAGAGGATAGAAAAGATGAAGGCTTGTTCACCAGGTGGATCAGTGAAGGGAGATGAGAGCCAAAGGCGGTGGTGAACGTTGAAATCTCCTAAAATGGAGATTTCTGAGAAAGGAGAATGGGATAGAATGTGTTCCACTTTTGAGGTAAGATAGTCAAAGAATTTTGGATAGTCAGTAGAGTTAGGAGAGAGATATACAGCACAGATGTATTTAGTTTGAGAGTAACAGGTTAGCCGAAGCCAGATGGTTGAGAATTCAGAAGAGTCTAGTTCGGGAACACGAAAACAAGTGAGGTAGTTGCGTACGTATACGCAACAACCACCTTTGGCACGAAACTGAGGATAGAGATAGTAAGAGGAGACAGAGTAGGGGTTGCTGTCAGTTGATGCTGAGATCTGGGTCTCGGTGAGGAAGAGAAGATGAGGTTTAGCAGAGAAGAGGTGGTGTTCAACAGAAGAGAAGTTAGAGGAAAGACCACGAATGTTGCAAAAGTTGATAAAGAGTGAGTCAGTCAATGGTCCAGGGCATCTCAGGGGGTCGTCAACAAAGGGTCCAGGCTGAGGGGAATTTATTGACCCATCCCCAGGGGCCTCCGAGGCTTGATTTTTAATTCCTTTCATAGTTGCATAATTTTGGGGGGATATAATTTGGACAAAGGGTGTGGTGTGTAGCGTGTTTGTATATATTGTGTAAATAGAGAGAGAGTGATGTCTTTGGGAGTATGTTGGACTACTCTCAGTGTATGTGAGACACGAAAAAAGATCAGCAAAGGTGGACAGACAGGTGAAACTGGAGTTCCAACCCTCCCTATCACCAGTCCAGCGTCCACCCTTGGAGTACTGCCCTGTTTGGCTGGTGTCTTCAGCCTCCTCCTGATAAATTACAATTCAAATTCTTAATTACAATTACAATTACGTTATTAGAATTTTGAATTGCAGTTATAATTACAATTACTCACGTGAAGTTCAATTACAATTACAATTACTACAAGAGACAGCCAATTATAATTACAATTACAATTATCCAGCTTCGAACAATAAGCTTTGGTTAAAAAAACAAAAAAACGCTAGTATCGAGCAGTTGTCATTTATTGAAAATTTACAACACTAGTTTGTAAAATAACTAAATTAAGAATGTCCTATGATTAAAGCCAGTGGTGCAACTAGTTATGTAAATTGGAAAAAAGGTTATATAATTTAAGATTTAATTTTTGTAGTTTTGAAAACAAGGGTGCAAACAAATCTAACTACTGACAGGTTTGTAAAAAATAAATTGTCATTTAGTTTTTAAAGAAGTTGTAGGTGGTAGCCTAACTTAGTGGCAGGAAGGGAAAGGGAGAGAGGGGAAAGGGGAGGGCAAAGGATGAAGAGAGGGAAAAGGAGAGAGAGTGAGGGTCGAAGGAGGAAGAAAGGAGGAGAGAGGGGGAGAGGGAGAAGGTCGGGAGAGACAGAATGACACACAGAGACAGACAGACAGACAGAGGGAAGGTCAAAGAAGGGAGGGGGGTATAGTATAGGAGACAGAATGAGACAGACAGACAAAGAGAGAGATAAGTATAGTAGCATGGTAGTATTCATAAGTACTACTCACCATTATCACTTATATACCTTCTACTATCACAATCATAATACATGTCACCATTATTTTTAATATTATCACCAGCATCACTAATGCAAAGTTGCAAACATGAACATCATCAATTCATCATAATTATAATGTTTCATAATTATATCCCTGTTACAAACTTACTGTTATATGATCGTCATCACAAGTTTTGTAAACATTACTATCTTACTATTACTTTCACCACCAGTACTACCACTATACAGTACTATTAGACTACTATATTACTATCAGCACTAGCCTACACCTACGAGTACAGCGATCAACTTTCCAACAAATTGGCCTATTAACTACAACACCAGTCACTCACCATCATCACTAATCACTATTACGTAATTTCATTGTCACATTATCACCATCACATTCATTAGGGTCATTACCAAATGAACTAGCATCACCATCTCAGCTACTACAGTACAGTCGTATATACTCATAAGTCATAACATCTAGCACTAACACAATCATCATCATCAGGGAACGGATAACTATATACAATGTCATTCTTACCGTATCTTTAGTATAGAAAGTGAAGAGGTGAAGAGTGAAGACTGAGGAGTGAGGACCTCGCCGTATGAAAGTCTAGACTCTAGACTCTAGGAGGCAATAAAATATCATGTCCCAATCCACCAAACAGGGAAAAGTGGACGCGTGACGCGTCTGATTCTCGTATAATACGTAGGTTGTCCAGTAAGGGTTGCCATACTTCATAATATACAGTATACACATATTTGCCATCATAGCAGTATATACAAGGAATATCAGAATTTTACTACAACTTACTTTTTTCACAATTACAATTAAATTACAATTACTTTATAATTACAATTACTTCATTAAGTTCTACATCCAATTACAATTATAATTACAATTACATACTTTACTGTAATTAATTACATTTCACTTAAATTACAATTACAATTACTCCAACCCTGGTTGTCACCAATACGCATGTTATAAATTTGTCGGTGTATTTGGTAATCTTCACGTCAGTATTAGAAAGGTATACTCGATCTGTTTAGTGAATTATACAGTTATCTTAGAAAACGTCAAATAAATTCATCTCTTCGCTGACTCCCAACCTTTCCAATTCCACCTTAATTAAGGACCCTGTGATCGTGTATGAAAATTGTCTTCTGATTCCTCCTGACCATGCCACGAATATACTTCCTTCCGTATAGGTGTGTGAGTTTCGTGGCAATATTAGAAGGACTAATAATTATTCTGTCCAGACTTCTCACACGACATAAATCGCTATCAACAACATTCCAAATCAATCACATCAGTTGGTACAGATTCATATTATTTGTACAAAAGAATTCAATTGACCCCCCCAATGTACTGTACACTCAATCCAAAATTTGTATCCAGGTCTTGTTGAAGTTTCGAATCATTTGACATTCTAGTGAACCAGTTACAACGCTTATCCTGTTTCATATTTGCTTGAGCTCGCTTAATACTCGATCAGGCTATTCGAAGCAAGCCTGGATACATATTTTGGACCGTGAGTGTACAGTACCATGCAAAGTCTATCCATCCCTGACCTTGACCTATGTTTGACCTGCATCCACCCACCAAAACTTAAAATATCTTTATTTTGTTTCGTAATGATTAATCAGCTTGTGAAGTTAAATCTGTCCATTGGTTTTATAGTTAAGGGGGTAGTGCAGTATTGGTAAATCTGGAGCAAATGATTCCTCCAAACTATTTCAAGCAACGGTCCACCAGTATTTTTGCTAATCTGGTTCTGTTTCCTGGCATACTTTGGAGGAATCACGAAACTCCAATGTACCAAAAGTATCCTCTCCCCTTAAACCTATTCACAAGACTAAATGCGATGAAAACGTGAACTGGAGTGAATTGAAAAGTTTATTGTTGTAAAGTCAGACTAAAATAACATCAAAGGAAAGGCCAGAGAACAATGCATGTTGATTAAACCTCACACAGCTTAATAAATCACTCTCTCTCTCTCTCTCTCTCTCTCTCTCTCTCTCTCTCT
>JAWQEG010002250.1:85000-125000 GCA_033782935.1 Petrolisthes cinctipes | reverse complement strand
AGCCTGCCTGCCTCCACGTTGCTCTCTTCGTTCCATTCACAGCCACTATATACACAGACAGACAGTAAGTCGCGTGTGTGTTTGTGTGTGTGTGGAGGCACCGTCACGTCACGCCCCACAATGAAAATATAACTCATGCTTGTATAGTCAAAGAATCAATGTCTGTGTGTGTCCAAATAATATCACACTTACTTCTTGTTGTGTTGCAGTGAGAGGAGTGTTGTTGTTGTTGGTGTTGGTGGTGGTGTGTGTTGCCCAGGAGAGGCCAGTGGTGGAGGTGGCTCAGGGTCGGGTGGTGGGCCTCAACACCACCAGACACAACATTACCTTCCTAGAGTTTCTCAGTATACCTTACGCCCAGCCACCCGTCGACCACCTCAGGTTTAAGGTTCGTGCCCAGACCGCTTTGCTATCTTCTGTACACCTTTGCATGGAATGAATGAAAGGGGAAAGACCAGGAAGAAATACCTCATAATATCACGAGAGAGAAGGTGACAGTGAGGAGGGCCAACAAGCACGAAGGTAGGAAAAAGATGAAAAGTAGGGAAAGCTGAAGAGAGGAATGTGATAGGCTCGGTTCAGAAAGGGGCACTAATAAAGCTTAAAGCATTGTCCACATCTTCTCAGGCAATACAGGGTTTTATTATGGTCGACATGTGTATCTTTCCAACAGGCCCCACTGCCGGCTGAACCATGGGACGGTGACCTGGACGCCTCCAAACTCCCGCCTTCCTGTGACCAGTTCACTTTATTGGGACGGGAGGACTGTCTCTACATTAATATTTACGCTCCACAGGTTAGATATATATATAAAGTGAGTTGTTTTCTTTGTACGAGTGTGATGTTAGTGATATGGTGAATTGGAGGGCTAATTCTACTTACTGTATTTATATAAAGGGCGTTTATTTTCTTTTGGAACGTGTGTGATGTATATGAAAAGGTGAATGCGAGGGCTACTTCTGATTATTTCCTTCAGACCACTTTTCTTTATACTAAACAGGTCAGATCTTTATTGATTTCCTTCAAACTGTGCTACATAACAGATCCCTATCCATCCATCATGCAATCGACCAATCTACAGTATCTATCTATCCATTCATTTATCAACCTTTTTTTTTCTATCTATCCATACATCCATCACTTTAACTAGATGTATCAGTCTATGTATCCAACCACCTATCCTTCCATCCAACAGTCTATTCATCCAACCATCCACAAATCTATCAACCTCTCCATCCCCCACCAATTTATTCACCCACAAATTTATCCATCTATCTACCCACTCCTCCACCAATCCACCCCTCCACCAATCTATCCACCCCTCCATCCACCTCTAACTCCCAGGATGCCCTCAACACCACGGAGCCCTTACCAGTGATGGCGTTCATCCACGGGGGCGCCTTCTACCTTGGTTCAGCAGACATATTCCACGGCTTCGAGGTGTTGGCTGAGAGGGGCGTGGTAGTGGCCATGATGCAGTACCGTCTTGGCATTTTTGGTAAGTGCCGCCAGAGAAAAAAAAGAGTTGGCTACGGATAGAAATAAGTTAGTTAGTTGGTTAGTTAGTTAGTTCATTTATTAAGGCAACTGTAGCTGAAGAGTGATGTAGATAAAGAATATATATGTGAGTGTACTAGTTTCTGAAGTGAACCAACCTGTGTGTGTGTACTAGTTTTTTAAGTGACCCAGCCTGTGTGTGTGTGTGTAGGCTATTAGTTTTTAAAGTTACCAAACCTGACTTAATTCTCCTCAGGGTTTTTCTCTACTGAGGACGATGTGGCACCCGGCAACCAGGGACTAATGGACCAGACCCTCGCCCTTCAGTGGGTCAGAGACAACATTGCAGCCTTCGGGGGTGACCCTAACAAGTAGGTCCTCTCTCTCTCTCTCTCTCTCTCTCTCTCTCTCTCTCTCTCTCTCTCTCTCTCTCTCTATATATATATATATATATATATATATATATATATATATATATATATATATATATATATATATATATATATATATATATATACACACACATGTTGGCACGCACACACAGACGTAGTACAAAGACTCGCATACATACACACACACACACATACACGCACACACCCACCCACCCACCAACACACACCAATTTTTTTTTTTCTCTCTCTCTCTCTGTACCAACAATAATACAATATAGTTTCCACTTCCACCACCAGAGTGACCATCTTCGGGGAGAGTGCTGGTGCCGCTTCCGTTCACTGGCAAATGTTTGCTCCTTCTGCTGCAGGTAATACATACATACACATTAATTAATAGACATCCATTACATAACTACACATACACGGCCATGCACACATATACGCACACACAAGACATTTGTCTTTAATAGTACATACTTAAGGGGATAGTGGGTCTATACCTATCATTAAACTACTTCGAGGAAAACTTCTCTTCGTCGCTCAATTCCTATTAATTTGCAATTCGATTTAGCCTTTTCCTTGAAGTTCAATAATACAACCCTAAACCTTGGCGCCCCTTCCCAGGACTGTTCAGCGGTGCCATCATGGAGAGTGGGAATGCCTTGTGTTCTTGGGCACGAGGCAGAGAATTCAGACAGTCGGCAAACAAATTGGCTGAGAGGTGAGGTCATGCAATACACATATTTTTAATCAACCCCAAGGATTGAAATGCAATATATACCTGCTAGAAGTATCAGCCCTATACAGTTTAGGATATCTTTCTAGCAAAACAGAAGATAACCTTTAAAAATTAAATACGTACAGTATAATGAAGCAAATATATTACCAGATCATATAAAGCATAGATATTAATTACCTTTGTGGGCAATACCTCCCTACGGGCATCACTTAGTGGAGAAAGTGATATAAATTTTCGGTTGAACTGTTAATTTTTTGTAGGTAATACAGCGTGTCCGTCGTCAGGTGCGAGTTTTGTACTAATGAAGTTGTTCTGATATGGTTCTTGTACCATTGTTTAATTTAAGGTTTGACTGTCCCACGGAACCTAGTGATGCCCTGGTGTCCTGCCTCCAGGGTGTCAACCAACATCTCTTGGACTCAGAATACTCAACATTCGCAGTTAGTAATGCCTCATTTCATCATTCTTTACAGTAGTCCTAGTCCAATTATCAACAAATTACATGTGTTTTGATATCAAAAGGGCAATAGAACTGTTCGAGACAGTATATTCACTCTGTGGCACAATAATATTCCTTCCAATTATCTAAAATTACAGTCCTGAAGCCACTAACTTCATATCATGTTTTCCGTCAGAAATAGAACTTATGTCACTCTACGTCATACCACACACGAACTGTACTTTAATCACGGCATCCAAATTTTCAGCAATGGAACTTCCAGCCGTTCTACTTCGCGCCTCGTGTGGACGGTGTTTACATTCCAGACGAGCCAGTGACACTACTGAAGGAGGGTCGCTACCACCACGTCCCAACCATCATGGGCATCAACAAGGACGAACTCTCTATGGAAACAGTCGGTGGGTAACACGAGCATTTCCCAACACACCAACTGACCCTCTATTACCCACGAATCAACTAATCATTCAACCAACTAAACAACTGCTCCATAATCAATCACCCAATTAAATCAACCAACTAAACAAATGTTCCATAACCAATCAGCCAACCAAATCAACCAATTACTCCACCAACTGACCACATGCTCTGTAAAAATTCAGTTAGCCAACCAATAAAACTTTTACCCCACTACAACAGAACTGTACACCATCCCGAGGGTTATCGATGACCTGACGGCTAACTTCAGCGTGAACGGCCCCGTGAGCCTGGAACTATATGAGGATGAGGACCCCATCAACACCGCTACTGCCGCGTATGAGTACTATTACCTAGGAGACCTTAATATTACCAAGGAGGACAGCGACAACTTTACCAGGGTAACTGTGTCCATGTACACCTTTAAATCAATTGTCAATTACTGTCTTTTCTCTATTGTTATTTCTATGCCCGGTTGTTTTTAGCTGAAGCTCCAGCAGCGCATACACACTCACACAAGAGTTAAATAATCAATTCACAAACCTTAACAGTTAAAATAAAATGAAACTGAAACTGACTCCTTAGTGGATTTTATCATGTACGGTACTTAACCTTGATTTATCTCGTAATCTTATCAGTCCCAGACAATGTGAGTGTCCTAGAGACAAGAGAGGGACCAAAATAATGTTACGATTTCTGCAAAACCTTTGTATCAGTATGTAAGTGACAGAGAGAAAGAATATTCACTGGTATCGCACTGACTCGCCCAATGTCCTACAGATATTCACTGAGGGTCTTTTCCTCATCCGCCATGACTGGACGGTACAGCTGATGAGTGATCAGGACCCAGTGTACGCCTATGAGCTGCACCACCGCGGAGACCACAGCCTTGTTAACATTTTCCTCGTCGGCGGCCTTGACCTTCCACAGGCATATAATTGTAAGGCCTGCCTTCCAATACCCATACAGTACTCCATACCAAAAAATATATATTGTACTGATAAATATTTTTCAAGCAAAATATTATTATAAGGGTTGTATTCCAAAACTTTCCTTTAAACAGGATGCAGAAACATACTGGTAAATGTACAGCCTGTATATCTAAGGCATATATTATTTGTACTTGGTGGTGTAGATATAGATGATGCTATCTTGCATCTATCATATATTCATTTCAATAATAGGGCAATATTCAGTTATTTCTCATTTACATCTCCTTGACTGTTGTCCCTGACTGAACATGCTATGCAGTGTTTTACAGACATCTCTGACTTTCATCTCCAATAATGGCATGTACTGTAAAGTGGCAGTGTAATTTACAAGTGTCTTTCATTTGTTTATTTATATTCACATTTGTGTGAAACAATTCAAAGACACTAAAAACTTTTCTCACTAAACGGAAGCATTCCATCACTTACTCCAAGTGTCAGCATTTTATCACTGTTTCCAGATGTGTCTCACGGTGATGAAATGCAGTACCTCATTAACCCACTGCATGCTTCCCTCTCCCTGCCTGATGATGTGACTGTGGGTGAACTCTTCCCAGCATTATGGACCAACTTCGCCAAAACAGGGTAACTTGATTAATAAACTTTGGGGGCAGATAATAAAAATTTAATATACTGTATATGTTGAACAGCACTGAAATGTTATAAGTGAATTACAGAAAACAAATTTCAATATGTATGTGAACTTTTCATCATTGCAACATTCTAATACTTTCCGGATGCAAATTAACATTCAGACAATACATTGGTTTAAATGTTCAATGAGTTTAGAAGTAACCTGCCTCTCCTACAGCAACCCAACTCCTGATGGTTCACTGGGGTTCATGTGGGAGATGAGTAACCCCAGCAGCCTCCAGCACCTCAAGATCCTTCCCCAGCCTGTCATGGAAGCCGACCAGAGGGCTGACGTGCGAGCCTTCTGGGAGACACTGCCACTCAGGATCAACAACCTTCTCCAGGGATAGAATGGCAATGTCGAAACTCACCTCTATCTCGATTTAAAACATACAGTATCTCAAAACTGGCATGCAATTATAGCTCATACTGCATCTTCAGGTCTTTGAAGTATGTGCCTCGCCTGGTGGAGGCCGGTGTGTTGGGGTTATGCTAGTCTATAAAAACAATACATTATGCTAGACTATGAAAATGATACATGCATCAGTTTTACACAAATTTGTTGTACATATGTTTCAACATTTTCCTCTCTGCAACAAGTTATCAGTCAAACTTCCTTCTTTCATCTCACTTTCATTAACCCATGTATGAAACTAATGACACTAATAATAAGTTCACAATAAAAGTATGAACAACACAAACTTCCTTTCATTATATGTTATCAATCACTCTCCTTCCTTCATCATTTCCTCCTGATATCCCAAATGCTCCCATTACATTACTTCAAAAGACCTAAACTAAAGCCGCGTCCACACTGAGCCACATGTTGCGCAACGCGTTGATTCAACATGTTGAAAATTCAAATTTTCAACATGTTGAGGCGATTCCCACCCGCGGCTATTTTACGTTGTGCAACACCACTCACCAGTGGAGGTTGGGAGTAGGGGGTGAATACACACACACACACATACAATAATACTCACACGAACAAGTCTAACCACGTGTACACACACACACACAATAATGCACATACACACACGCGCTGTTTGGCAGGAATGGCGGTGAGGCCCGCAGTGTGGACACGACCCTCAATTTTCAACACGTCCACCTGCATCACAATGCGCAACGTGTGGCTCAGTGTGCTTAACTCTTCTACTCAGGTCATCCATCAAAAGCACTCTGTAACATTTAGGCATTCATCCATTCAACCCCATTATTCAGCATATTAAAAAAATTCTTCCTCATCCCTACTTCTATCATCCTATGGTGTCCTTATGTTTGTATACTTTGCTGTCCTGGCTCTTCACAATGCTCAATGTACTAAAAGATCTGTTGAAGCAGTACCATTGACCAAAGAATCTACAGTATTTCAAGGCTTTCAGCACCTTTCAGTCACATTGTGGTTCATGTTGCAACCTCTACGTTGAGAATAATATACATTGGATGAAATATACAAATTAGAAATATACTGTATACTGTATCTGTTGAGTGACACATAATTTTAAGGTGTCTTTCCTTCATATGAGGTTGCATCTGACAAGTGAGAGAGAATCTACCATGCTGTTCTTTTCTCTTAACTCTTAACTCTTCTACTCAGGCCATCCATCAAAAGCACTCTGTAACATTTAGGCATTCATCCATTCAACCACATTATTCAGCATATTAAAAAAATTCTTCCTCATCCCAACTTCTATCATCCTATGGTGTCCTTATCTTTGTATACTTTGCTGTCCTGGCTCTTCACAAGGCTCAATGTACTAAAAGATCTGTTGAAGCAGTACCATTGACCAAAGAATCTACAGTATTTCAAGGCTTTCAGCACCTTTCAGTCACATTGCAACCTCTACGTTGAGAATAATATACATTGGATGAAATATACAAAATAGAAATATACTGTATACCGTATCTGTTGAGTGACACATAATTTTAAGGTGTCTTTCCTTCATATGAGGTTGCATCTGACAAGTGAGAGAGAATCTACGATGCTGTTCTTTTCTGGTAAATATAGGTTGTTGTTGTTGAAGTTCCTCAAGCTGTCTGGCCGAGCAGCCCCGAGCTCCTGAGGAAGGCCATGGTCTGAATCGGGCTTTCCCACAATGCCCTCAGAGTGTATGTTGTTGTGTTGGCGAGTGTGGTTGTGTGCATTGTAGTCTTCAATAATGTGTTTAATAGAATGGGGGTGCTGTGTTGCATCCCGGACAGGCATCCGCATTGGCTCCATCCAGCCTCTTTTGATATGTCAGAAGGGCCAGGTGGTGGCCACACCGCAGCCTGGCCAGGTGGACTCTGTCCTCACGGGGAAGAGATGATTCTGATGGGTGGATATCAGGAGATCGTGTATGCAGCTGTGTGTTGTTTTTGAGTGTTTGGATGGACTGATGAGTGATTTGAGTATGGATATGTTTCTGGAGATTGGTTTGGGGTGGGCAGGGTGTAAGAGATGATAGTATTTGTGTATGGTATCGTGTACTGGGTGTTGTTTTGATGTTCCTTGGCATGTGTGGGTGTTGTGCCATGTAGTGTAGTGAGTGGTGTGGGTTTGTGGAGGCTGCAGCAAGTGTTTGTGTGCCTCTCATGTTAAGATGATCAGAGGTTATATCCTGTACTGGGCTGTACAACTATCATCTTGAGTCTGACTGAATTGTAGTCTTGTTGTTGTTGTTGAAGTTCCTCAAGCTGTCTGGCCGAGCAGCCCCGAGCTCCTGAGGAAGGCCATGGCCTGAACCGGGCTTTCCCACATTGCCCTCAGAGAGTGTATGTTGTGTTGTTGGCGAGTGTGGTTGTGTGCGTTGCAGTCTTCAATAATGTGTTTAATAGAATGGGGTGCTGTGTTGCATCCCGGACAGGTATCCACAACGGCTCCATCCAGCCTCTTTTGATATGTCAGAAGGGCCGGGTTGTGGCCACAGGTGGCCACTGCAGCCTGGCCAGGTGGACTCTATCCTCATGGGGAAGAGATGATTCAGATGGGTGGATGTCAGGAGGTTGTGCATGCAGCTGTGTGTTGTTTTTGGAGTGTATGGATGGACTGATGAGTGATTTGAGTATGGATATGTTTCTGGAGATTGATTTGGGGTGGGCAGGGTGTAAGAGGTGGTCTGTAGGTGTGGTAGCTGTGCAGCCTGTGATTGTCTTTAGGGCTCTGTTCTGTATGGTTTGAAGGGTGTTGTGAAGAGTCTCAGCAAGGTTTGAGGCCCAGGCAGGGCTTGCATAATCCATCACTGATCGAATATATTGTTTGTATACTGCGATTGTGAATTCTTTGTTGTGTCCGAATGTTGTGCTGGCAAGTGATCTGAGGGCTTTAAGTCTTTGCATGCATTTGTTTTTGATGGCCGTGATATGCTGTTTGAATGTCATGGATGTATTGTATGTTATGCCAAGTATTTTGGGTGTGTGTGTGTGTGTGGTATAGGTGTGTTGTTTATGGTGAGGTGTGGTGTGTAGCGATGTTCTGCATTCCAGTTGGTGAGAAGGGTGGCAGTTGACTTGGTGGGTGCTATTTTAGGTCTGTTTGTGGTGAACCAGGCATTAAGTGTGTTGAGGTAGGGTTGGAAGATGAGAGTGGCTGTGTCTGCATTTCTGTGTGTACATGTGAGTGTTATGTCATCTGCGTAGGAGCCTATGTGTATTTGTGGTGCCTGGGGTGTTGGTAGGTCATGCATGTATGGGTTGAAAAGGGTGGGTGAGAGTACAGAACCTTGGGGGACACCATTGGTGAAACTCTTAATGTTAGTCTTGTTGTTGTAGCCGATGGGAAATATTCAAGGTTTTAATGTCTTATGATTCTGCCTTGAATCTGATTGGCTAATGCAGGGCTCCTAACATCCATGTGGTAAGGGTTAATCTAATCATTGTTTGCCTTTACAATATCTGCTGTGGACACCTACCATCTGAAAGACTTCTGACAAATCAGAAGAGGCTGGATGGAGCCATTGCGGATGCCTGTCCGGGATGCAACACAGCACCCCATTCTATTAAACACATTATTGAAGACTGCAACGCACACAACCACAATTGCCAACAACACAACATACACTCTCTGAGGGCACTGTGGGAAAGCCCGGTTCAGGCCATGGCCTTCCTCAGGAACTCGGGGCTGCTCAGCCAGACAGCTTGAGGAACTTCAACAACAACAATCACCATCTGAAAAAAAGGATTATTATGGTACCGTAGTGGTACACAATCATCCATTCACTTCTGTGGCAAACCAACTAAATTATCCAGTAGTACCGGTACTGAATTCAGACAAAAAAATAACTTTCTTTCTTTAATTCATTGAAAAATGTATATAGTAAAAAAAGTACGATATTTCTTACAAATAATTCAACACTACATTAACATCATTATGTAATGGTAAGAACAATAAAGTTAATTATAAAAAATATGTACAGGTACTAGATGACAATATGAACAAGTACAGTCTTTATACTTTGTGAGAGTCCTTCCAGATAGAAGCGACATATCCCTGTATCAAATAACCAGAGATGGTTCTTCTGCCGTTCTGGTTCTGAAGTATTTTGAGCTTGGGAAGGAGAACATACTACAATAATCCAGTAAGGGAGGCAAAAAGCTCCATTCCTTTCTTAATTTTATGTACTGTATGCCACTTTTATCTAAAATTCTTTCACATATCACAATATTGAAGGGACCTGTGATAGAGTCTGTAAATTCTAAGTTGATGGATCCTCCAAACTAAGCCAGGAAACAAAATTACCATAGCCTATACTACAGCAACTTATTTCTTGGTGCAATGTGGTGAACTCAGAAACCTCCACCGGTCCCTTAATTATTCCAAAGTGTGCCTCCCTAAGGGCTATATGAAAAAAGTGAAGAGTCAGGGGTTGGACAAGGCCAATTATTAATAACTATGACAACACAATATGGAATTTCTAATGTCCTATCCTCTTATATTAGTGGTACAGTTAGAACAGTATGGTACAATCAAATAGCTTCATGTGTGTTGTTACTTACAGTCTTTCAAAGACTAGTTTTAAATTTTGAGCCATAACCTCAAAATCTAGTTCCTGGCCATAATATAGGACATTTGAGACTAAGAGTTGGTCATAATCATCATCGCCCAACCCATTACTGTACTTTCTTGCATACAGCTCTATGAAGTATAATACCCCTCTGAACAATGATGTAGTACAGTGAGCCAAAGGACACTCGGGACTAAAGAAAACCTCGAATCTCCCTGTTCTGCATGCTCTCCTCTTGTCTTAGCTTGGTGGTGAGGTGGGTGTGAATCTTCATGCCCAGTTCCCTTGTCAGCTGTCAAAATTAAGAATGTTTAATACAATGCTGAACATATATTTAAATGTACCATCTTGGTCTAATAGGAATAGGCAGGTAGCAACAGCACAGAAATTGCAAACTCAGGGGCATGAGATCTAAATCTGGTTCAGGTAGGTGCATCCAATAATTCATTCATTAGGACCCATCCTGTTGTGAGACTCAAGGAATTATCTTGATTCTTTTATCACTCCCAGACCTTGATTACAGGTTACATGTTTTTCTGCCTCCTACTTTTGGGGTACTAAGCCAGTTCCAGTTCAACTACATAAACATTCCTTTAAAAATAATCCCTCATAGCAGCTAGACCTTAACTCACACTGCAGGAGGCTCCTATGAGTGAGTTTGGTGTCAACAATATCAATAAAGAATATATATGTATAAATACTGTACAGTTTTATCACATATGAAAAATATATTTACTAAGACATATTAAGCCTAGAGGAGAAAGTGTGACATTCTTTACACAGCAATGACAGTGTGTATTGGTATTAGTGTGTGCAATAGACTAAGATAAAATAATACAGTACAGTACTGTACTATATATAGGTATAAGAGTCATAATAATAAGACAAAGTAATGAGAGAGCATATGACAACCTTAATGGCAGCACTGAGGGTTTGTGTGGTGAAGGTTCCTTGGCCCAGCTGTTGTAGAGCAGTGATGAGGCCGCTCGGTGTAACTCCAACCACCACCTGCACCGGACCACATTCCTCCTCCTCTGGCGTCGGGTCCACAATGGTCAGGTTCTCCGTGATCTGAAAGTGAAGTGTGATTGTGGACCTCTCAGTGAAGCATTATACAGTAATAACTCTTGGACGAGCAAATGAAGTGTTACTGATGGGAGATTTCTGTGTGAAGTATTGTTAATTGTTTGTCTCAAATTCTGTGATTTTCAGGCAACATACTGTACTATATGTGACGGTGATGTGAGAATGATAGATAATGTATTTATAATATGACAATTACAACTTACCTTGCCCTGTTAATTTATGATCTCGTTGGTTGGCTGCAGCGAAGAACAAAAAAAGTCGGGGATTAATTCCCCGTTTAGGCCTCAAGCACCACGCACATAATAAATTTTTATGTTAAGGGTTCTTCCCGATATATATGTATTTATATAGATAACAAATCTACTGGTGCATTTAAACAACCAATTGCAAATTTTCTATATTTATTCAACTCCAGTATGCCAACATGAATAAATTAATTTCACACACACACACACACTCATGCCACGCTAACTAGCTACTCGCTCTCGCTACGTCTCGTTCGTATACGTGACGATAGTCTAGGTTACGTTAACACTTGTAGTAATTCTATCAATTGTTACGCGAGTTGGAATATTTCTTAATGTCTCACACTTGGGAATAATTTAGAGTCTCACAACACACTCGTAATTTTCTTCAAAGATCCAACTCCCTTACCTTAATTCAGTCACTGAACCAGCGTCAATGCAACTAGTCAGTATACAACTGTAAAGCCTTGTGAATCGCGTAATATACAACGAATTCGGCGTTTACGTTGACCACTCCCCACTGCACACGTGGAGGATTGATCTAGGTAAGGGAAGCTGACGAACGAGTGTGTCCTTCCTTCAAGTGTCCTGTTCCAACTGACCCAATTCTTCCTCCTTAACTGGTTCAAAATTTCTCTGACTCCTCCTCCTATTTTTGTTCGTTTTTCCTAACTGGCTACGATTTACATGGTACCCTCTCATTCCTTAGTTATACCTGCAATTGCAATTTACCTATGGCGTGCTAATAATTCCCGATAATTCCCCTCCACTTCACGATCATTTACAATACCATAAGTTACCCTGGTAGCATAATTTATTAATACAAGATGTAATTAACGTACGAACACCTATATGACTGAATGTGGCAATTCAGTTGGAACCCGGCCTTCCTGACCCTTTTCTAATTTTGGCTACTAATCCAGTACCTGCAGATTAAGACTAGCTGCACCCTACATGAACCCACTCCTACCTCCTTTGTCCCAGGGAATATTCCCCTACTCTAGAACATTCTCCAGTATGGAAATTTCCAACTCTCTGTAATTCAAATTACGTCACGAGTCTATGCTGACTCGTGACATTCGCCCACACAAAGAGACATTGCTCTATGCAATGTTTAATAGATTCGTGAAGTGGTAACAACGCCTTTGCATGTATAACTATTACAATAACAATTCATCCACACTTCACTTATTCTTGTATGTGTCAATTACTATCACCAGTTACGTGTTCATTTTTGCCAATGAGTGGAAAACTCCCAACAGTTACTTTAGCTTTTCAATCTTAGGAAGAAACTCCGAGACAAGAATGAATGTACCTGGTAATTTCTGCTCAGTACAATTTGTACACATTTAAGCAATATATAAGTGTGGTGTATGTAATGCATTGTGTATTTGTTACATAATATGTAGGAAATGCAACAATATCTCTGGAAGGCAATACATATATTAGTAATTATCCGAGCCTTGGATCAGAGTAAACCGCTAGAATCTGTGTCTTGGATAAGGTTACACAAAATAATGCAATAATATTCTGGAAGGCAATATATATATTAGTAAATTATCCGAGCCTTGGATCAGAGTAAACCGCTAGAATCCGTGTCTTGGATAAGTTGCACAAAATACAATACATATAACATCGGATTTTTCCCCAATTCTAGGAAACCCCTTGATCTGAGTCGCATAAGACTCGTGCTCGTTGCGCTCGGAGAGGTAACCATTACGAGCAATTCGACCCGGAGGATACTTCTGCCGGTCGATCTTCGCATGAATATTTACTCGGTTAACACTAATTAACGAGCAATTTGACCCGGAAGATAATTCTGCCGGTCGATCTTCGCATGAATATTTACTCGGTTAACTCTCCTTCAAGCAATCGTGACATAAGGTCCGCCCCGACATTAGCACTTCCCTTTATGTATCGCACAGTGAAGTTGAACTGTTGCAGATAGAGGGCCCAGCGCATAAGTCGTGCGTTGGCGTTCTTGGATGTACGCAAACTCTCCAGAGGCATATGATCGGTTTCTAACACAAAATTATCACCATACAGATAGTAGTAGTATTTCTTAATACCTTCTACTACTGCCAGAAGTTCCTTTTCCACTGTACTGTAATTTTCTTCAGCAGACTTCAGTTTACGACTGTGATATGCAACAGGGAATATTTCCCCATCCTTCTCCTGGAATAGGACTGCACCAAGACCATACTGAGAAGCATCAGTCCTAAGTATAAATGGCCGTTGGTTGTCAGGCAACTGCAAGATTGGTTCCTTGCAAAGAAGATTCTTAAGTGAAACGAATGCTCCTTCTTGTTCCGACCCCCATGAGATTTTATTAGGAGCGTTCTTCCTTAACAGCTCACTAAGTGGATGTGCAATGACAGAAAAGTTTGGGATAAACTTACGGTAATAACCTGTAAGACCCAAGAATGAACGCACCTGTTTCTTTGTAACGGGTCGTGACGCATCCTTAATTTTCTTTATCTTGTCATTCTGGCACCCACAACGTCCCCCACCTACAGTGTGACCCAAAAATTGTACCTCCTTCTGAAACAATTCACACTTAGATGGTTTGACTGTCATGTTATATTCCTGCAGTCGTTGCAAGACAGCTTGCAATATCACAATGTGCTCCTCAAACGTGGTTGAGTGCACGAGAACATCGTCAACAAAAGCTTCCACCCCTTCAATGCCATGTAATACTTGACGCATGACACGATTAAACACGGCGGGAGAATTAGTGAGACCAAAAGGTAGTACCTTGAAATGATACAGCCCATTTGGCGTGGATATAGCCGTGAAGAGACGACTTCGTTTCTCCAGTGGTATCTGAAAGAAACCCTTAGCCAAATCCATCTTAGAGAACACCTGAGAATTGCTAATCCTAGCAAAAATCTCTTGCTGATCACACATGGGTTCTGCATCGACCCTAGTGACAGCGTTGACACGCCGGTAATCCCCACAAATGCGTACCCCACCGTCCTTCTTCCGAACCACAACAATAGGGCTGGAATAAGACGAGTCCGACCTTTCAATAATACCAGCTGCTTCCATGTCATTAATTTCCTTACGTACTGTATCAATCAGCCGTACAGGAATAGGATATGGTTTCACCCTCACTGGTGTGTCGCTCGTAAGCTGTATCTCATGACAGGCTACGTTAGCAACAGCAGGCCTGTCAGAGAACACACGTGAATATTTTGCCAGTACCGCATTGACTCTTGCAAGCTGGTCTGGTCTTAAATTCTCCGAAACGGAGACCTCAGCCACTGTCTCACCTTGACGAGCTTCAGCCGTCTGGGGAGTATATCCCTCGTCACCCTCGGGAATTACCACAGCAGCGCTAACCATGTCTACTGCTGGGGAAAAATGACCACGGACTAGACTTAACACTTCACTCTGTTCTGAGGTGATGTTACAACAGCCTGCCCCAAATGTGGTAACAATGGAAGTACACCCCTGTTGGGTGGTGTAATATTCCTTAAGCATATTAATATGGAACCGCTTGGCTTCACCTTTGATTTTAACTATGTAGTTAAGGTCATTCACCTTCTTGACTACTTCAAAGGGACCCTTCCACTGAGCCAACAACTTATTATGAGCTGTTGGTAACAGAACGAGACACTTCCCCCCTACCTGTAGCGTTCGGAGCTTAGTTTTCCTATCATAGTAGGACTTCTGAATCTCCTTTGCTTTAGCTAACTCCTGCTTTGCAATCTCGCAGGTTTGCTGTAATCGCTCTGCCAAATCAATTACATAAGAATAAGTGGTTTTCACCACGGGATCCGATTCCTCATCGTCCCAAAGTTCACGTAGAACCTGAAGTGGTCCTCGAGCAGGTTTACCATACACTAACTCGAATGGACTAAATTGCAACGATGCCTGAGGTGCTTCGCGATACGCGAACAGTAGTGGCGAGATATACCTGGACCACTCCCTAGGTTGTTCTACTGCCATCCTCCTCAACATTTTCTTGAGAGTACCATTAAACCTCTCACATAACCCATTACACATTGGATGATAAGGTGTTGTCCTCAACCCCTTAACTGAGAGTAATCTCCACAATTCCTCCATCATAGCGGAGGTAAATTGACTGCCTCGATCGGACAATACCTGCTTTGGTATGCCGACACGACAGAATATATCCAACAAGGCTTCAGCCACTGTAGTGGCTTCAATATCACGCAGAGGCACTGCTTCAGGCCATCTGGTCGCGAAATCCACACAGGTAAGAATGTACTTGGCACCGTCCGTAGCCCTCGGAATAATCGGTCCAACAATATCAACCGCTACTCTCTCAAATGATTCTGAGATAAGCGGTAGAGGATTGAGAGTTGCAGGCTTCACCCGACCCCTGTCACACGTTTTCTGACAAACGTCACATGACCTCAACAACCTCCCTATCTCTCTCCCCATACCTGGCCAATAGAAATGAGACTGAATCCTATCAATTGTTTTCCTCATCCCCATATGACCCCCTAATATAGCATGATGACCCAGGGTAAACACAGCCTGTCGGTATTTCTCTGGTACGAGAAACTGAACCCTCTCTTCCCCATCGGGGTTTACTGTACGTCGGTAAAACCTGTTTCTCCTCCTGACGTAACTGGTTACAATACCATGTCTATCTCTACTCTCACCCTCAAGTGCCTGCTTGCGAACAAGTGCCAATGAAGGGTCACTTGCTTGCTCAGCAATTACATCCTCGCAATTGACGAGGTCGGCGGCAGTTGTCACTTGAAGTGGAACAACTGTTTTCTTTGCATGCGCCATACCCCTGGTTACAGCAGCTGCACCAGTCTGTGTGGAAATTTCCACTGAACATGCATTCTTAACCCCTGGTATATTTCCTATTACCAAATCTGACACAGGATTTTGCATGACTGCTGCAATTACCTGGCCTGTATAGAATGGACTCTCCACTGCAATTTTAGCAAGAGGATAGAGCCTCCTGGTACCATCAATCATAGTGATAGTTACCTGCTCCCCTGTAAAATCATTAGAAGCAACTAAACCATCAGCGACACAACACCCCGATGACCCATTATCTCGAAAGACTTCAACAGATATCCCGTTAACAATTCCCGGACAAATATGGAAACCAGACTTACCTTTCGAGACTCCTGTCGCGTTTAGTCACAATTGATGAGGTTCGTGAACCGACTGAGGCACTCGCGGTTCTACACTAGGTTGAACCGCCACAGGTGAATACTGTGGTTCACCATGTGTTGCAGCTGCCGATCGCTGATAATAACCCTTATTTCCACTATGGTTATTACTATTTTTCCAGTTACTTTTTCCTTGGTAACGGTACTGATTGGACTGCTGCGAATAGTGATTATTATTACCTTGTTTCTGGGTATGATTAAAATGAGGTTTAGGTTGCAGACGAACAATTTGACTCTGCTGCTGTGACTGATTTTTACTCGACTGGTTATATGAAACAGCAGAGTTCTGAGAAGGCTTATTCGACTGATTAATTTTCTTATTATGCTGAATCCGCATGTGGTAACCATACGCGGTGAAATGTGCGTCGGACATATCCACCATCGTTTGCAACATTTTCACCTTGTTGGTTTTCAGCTGAGCCGACAATTCTGGAGGACAAGACTTCTCCAGCTGTGTACGAAGCAACAAGTCTTTTACCCCCTCCAACGTCTTAGGTGTTTCGGCCTTATCTAACCACTGATCCAGGTAACTGGTCAGACGTGCACTAAACTGTGCAACAGTCTCCTTATCCTGTAAGGATGCACGCCAGAACTGATTCCTAGCGTCATCGACCGTCAACCCGTACGCCTGTAATAAAGCCTTTTTCATGTTCTCATAATCTCTGGCGGTACTGTCGAGTCGGTGGAGAATACTAAGTGCTTTTCCATCGAATAAATTAATGAACTCGAGCTTCTTTATATCATTATCTAATCTATACGTGTCTGCAACCATTTCGAATCGCTCAATAAACGGCTCGATATCGTCTCCCTCTACGTATTTTGCCAGTTGTAACCTTGGGGTCACGGTGGTTGAGCTTACACCCTCACTTCCACTCGAGCTTTGACTTTCACTCGCACGTAATTTCAGTTCCAATACTTCCTTTTCATGTTCCCATTTCAATTTTTCTTGCTCTCTCTGTTCCCTTTCATTTTCTCTTATGGCCGCCCTTTCAAGTCTTTCTTCTTCTTGGCGGGTCTTAACGTACACTTGAAGTTCGGCCTTATCTTCAATTCCCAATAGTTGAGCCTCTCCCAATAATTCTTGTACGGTAGACATTTTTAATTTATTTTCTATCGTTTCGGTTGCCTTAATTTCTGGACAGTTATGACTATCTACTCGTGAAAGTGTGCGCGTGTGTGACTGGAGTTAATACAACGCTCAGGTCCCTATGTTCGGGCGCCAATATGTGACGGTGATGTGAGAATGATAGATAATGTATTTATAATATGACAATTACAACTTACCTTGCCCTGTCAATTTATGATCTCGTTGGTTGGCTGCAGCGAAGAACAAAAAAAGTCGGGGATTAATTCCCCGTTTAGGCCTCAAGCACCACGCACATAATAAATTTTTATGTTAAGGGTTCTTCCCGATATATATGTATTTATATAGATAACAAATCTACTGGTGCATTTAAACAACCAATTGCAAATTTTCTATATTTATTCAACTCCAGTATGCCAACATGAATAAATTAATTTCACACACACACACACACTCACGCCACGCTAACTAGCTACTCGCTCTCGCTACGTCTCGTTCGTATACGTGACGATAGTCTAGGTTACGTTAACACTTGTAGTAATTCTATCAATTGTTACGCGAGTTGGAATATTTCTTAATGTCTCACACTTGGGAATAATTTAGAGTCTCACAACACACTCGTAATTTTCTTCAAAGATCCAACTCCCTTACCTTAATTCAGTCACTGAACCAGCGTCAATGCAACTAGTCAGTATACAACTGTAAAGCCTTGTGAATCGCGTAATATACAACGAATTCGGCGTTTACGTTGACCACTCCCCACTGCACACGTGGAGGATTGATCTAGGTAAGGGAAGCTGACGAACGAGTGTGTCCTTCCTTCAAGTGTCCTGTTCCAACTGACCCAATTCTTCCTCCTTAACTGGTTCAAAATTTCTCTGACTCCTCCTCCTATTTTTGTTCGTTTTTCCTAACTGGCTACGATTTACATGGTACCCTCTCATTCCTTAGTTATACCTGCAATTGCAATTTACCTATGGCGTGCTAATAATTCCCGATAATTCCCCTCCACTTCACGATCATTTACAATACCATAAGTTACCCTGGTAGCATAATTTATTAATACAAGATGTAATTAACGTACGAACACCTATATGACTGAATGTGGCAATTCAGTTGGAACCCGGCCTTCCTGACCCTTTTCTAATTTTGGCTACTAATCCAGTACCTGCAGATTAAGACTAGCTGCACCCTACATGAACCCACTCCTACCTCCTTTGTCCCAGGGAATATTCCCCTACTCTAGAACATTCTCCAGTATGGAAATTTCCAACTCTCTGTAATTCAAATTACGTCACGAGTCTATGCTGACTCGTGACACTATACAAATACATTACAATATTTATGAATAAACTAACTGCATTAATGATTATAATGAAGACAATGTAAAGCTTTATAAATAATCACTAATCTGTGAGCTATTTTTGAAAAATATATACATCAGGATCAATCAGTTAGTATTGTTGCCGCATGACTCCCTCCAATATTTAGTAATTTAATTATAATATACGGTAGTATATGTGGTTATCATTCAGTAAAGCATACAAGTAATTTATAATCTTACTCTGAGATGTGTGATGAGGATGGGAGCATTGGACACATTAATACGTTCAGTGTCATGTGGGTTGTCTGAGACTTCAAACTCCAGCTCCCCTCCATCCTCTCCTGTCACAAATATCCTTGGTAAATGTGTGGCCCAGAGTGCAGCTTTCACCCCAATACTCACAGCATCAAATAAGTTACCAGCACAGTCGAGGATCTAGGAGAAAAACAGAATAAGGATAAGAATAACCATACTGAGTTCTAGGACTGTGGAGATTCAAGATGTGTAGCCTATGAGAAAAACTAACACCATGACATTAAGTTTTTTATGAGAAAATGAGGGCAAGCAAAAATATTGTATCACTATTTGGTTTATAGAGTAATACAATGTGATGCTAGATACACAGCAGTACAATGTGATGTTTAACAAAATAATCAGCTGTTATTGGTACCTTTACGGGGAAGTACAGTATTGATAAATCTAAAGCAACTGATTCCTCCAAACTATTCCTAGCAACATGACTATTATTTTTGCTTATCTGGTCCAGTCTCTTGGCGAAGTTTGTTGGAATCAAGGCGTTCCAATGTAACCAAAGTATTCTATCACCTCAAATCATCTTGTCAGCCTCTCGATGACCTACCTCAATATCAACATAAAGGACCTTGACGTGTTTCCCCGGTACAACACAGAGGCAGGAGCGGTCCAGAGTGTACGGTGAGGAGTAGAGGCGGTCCATCATAGCACTGAGGGTGGTTGCCAGGTCCTCACCTCCACGACCCTCAAACTCTGGTGCCGCGTTGGCTGAACTGTGACAAACAAACTCCTTAATAAGCTGCTGCTGTACTTTAAACACATGTTACCAAACATTAACCGACAGAATGTAAAAGTTGACTCTTAATATTTGTAACATGTGAATTGGTACCGTACTACAAGTGTACATTAAGCAGTAAAAACATAACTGTACAGGTATTGTACAACAAAATAGTGCAGCATTTGCTTACAGTATTTTAGTTATATTAGTTCGTCACTTCATTTAGTAGGTATAAACTTATGACATAATATAATTTGGAGCTAAGTGTCTAATAAGATACTTATGGGGTATCAAGTTGTCGTACCAGTTCACAAAAAAACGTAACCGTCCTTGATTGGGTTGGTCGGGTGAAGGTCGATCCATCTCCATCTTGACTGTGATGAGGACATCGGTTCGGTCAAGTCGGACCCGAGCGGATCCATTTGCCGTCGATACCAGACCTGTCTCAATCTCAAGGTGCCGGTAGTCCAGTCTGTCACGACCGTCCACTCTGATTCCCAACTGAGAAAATTAAACACTTTAGTAAAATAATACACATAATGTCACAGTATAACTATATTTGTATACAGGGCCATATTCAAGAATATTTGTGGTGTATACGCACACTGGTACGATGGCACCATAGACAAACAACAGAACCATCGTACAGTACCACAACATCATATACACCATGGATGTTCTTGAATATGGCCCACAGTCCCATCGCCGACCATAATTTCTTTAGAATGGTGACCTTCAAATATTATTTCTTTCCTCGTGGTACCAAGTCACAAATTAGTTTGTCTCGCACCAACAAGTACAAAACTAGAAAGTTGCTTGATTTTTAACTACAAATACTCAGACATAACTACAAAACTTTGAATTCTCTCTCAGTCAAATACTTCCCAGATAAACTATTGGTATTAATCAAGCGTTTGTCCATAATCACTCCCATTAATTCTTTTCTGTCAAATATATTTCTTAATACATGTACATAATTTCCTTATTGGGTATTTCTGTCATAAGTGCATTAAATACAACTACCCTTAATTGATTCAATTTTCCTTTATCCGCGGGCTAGGGCTGGGCAAGAACCGCCAGTTCGTAGGTGAGAACCGATTCTAGTTCCAAGGAAACGGTTCCACCAATAGTAGTTGTTGTGTGCCTGTGCCTTATATTTAATGCACTTGCTGTTCGTCCCAGTCGGCAAATTAAGGCTTTAAAACACCATTAGACAGCAATTATATAACATTGTCAGTTAATATTAGGTACCAGTTCTAGAACCGGTTCCAGCAGTTCCTTTCGTATTGAGAACCGGAACCGTCGGTTCCAGCATAATAATATCAATTCAAGATGGCCGCCAAGTGTTTACATCCAGGCGCCATAGATTGCTAAGGTTAGGTCCCGGTAGTTTGCCGCGGTCCTGATTAGGTTAGGTTAGGTGAGGTGAGGTCTATCTAATTCTATTTAATGCGTTGTAGTGTTTTTCAGACGAATCTAGTTCAAATATGGTGAAAATGAGGTGTTTTCGGAGATTGGGTTGCGTGAGGGGTGGGGGGGGAGTAATATCTCCCAAAACATTAATTTGCGACGGATGTGAACAATAAATTAGTTAAAAACCCACTATAAAACATTGCATTCTGAAAACCTCGAGTCAAAAACAAATTATGGACAAACGCTTGACTATTACCGAACTATTACAACTATAACTGAAGTTATGGTATTAGTCAAGCATTTGTCCATAATCACTCCCATTAATTATTTTCTGTCAAATATACTTCTTAATACATGTACAGCTGGTCACATTCCCGTGAGGCCCACCCAGCGTTGTCAACGTTGGCCGAGATAACCCCGAAACACTAGTAGTGACCTTTGCTCGCTCGAACCATTCACTGGTAGGAGGGAGAAGTAAGGGGGGATTTGAGGAGGGTAGGGGGGGGTGCCTGCCTATACAAGAGAGGTGAGAAATTATTCTTGGGGAGGTGAAAAATGAGTGGAAGCCCAGTTATCAATTATTTATATACCGACATTCGTATAAATTATTAACATCATTAAATGTAAGATTCAGTTTTTAATATTATGATGTAACACAAAAACAACTGAGGTAACATTATTGTATACTTTTTTCGTATAATATTTAATGGTTATTATCAAGCACTAACCAGTGAAAAATACTTACACAATAACTGAAAAAGAATTATGAACCAGAATGCTCTTTATAAAATGAAGTAAATGTGAATACCTTTATATTACATGTGTCAAGTGTTGATACCACTAACACACACTTCCATTTTCCCCGTATCTACCTGACAGTTTATAATCGTGTCAAATATCAAGGCTCTCATTATAGGCAGGCACCCCCCCCCTACCCTCCTCAAATCCCCCCTTACTTCTCCCTCCCACCAGTGAATGGTTCGAGCGAGCAAAGCTCACAACTAGTGTTTCGGGGTTATCTCGGCCAACGTTGACAACGCTGGGTGGGCCTCACGGGAGTGTGACCAGCTGTACATCATTTCCTTATTGGGTATTTCCGTCGCAAATGCATTAACATGTACTGTCGGTTCCAGTATAATAATATCAATTCATGATGGTTGCCAAATGTTTACATCCAGGCCCCGTATTTTGCTAAGGTTAGGTCTCGGTAGTTTGCCGCGGTCCTGGTTAGGTTAGGTCAGGTCAGGTGAGGCCTACCTAATTCAGTAAATATTGAAAGAATTACCATTATTGCATACGGTTTTTCTACCTTCATTAACCACTTATTTAGACCATTCTAAGACTACTTTCTTCTATGGCATTTCCTCCGCAAATGCCACATTTCCAAGATAGAGCATATTCAAATGGGGCATTTTGAAATTAACCTGACCTGACCTTACCTGGAGGGTTTATAGTGAGGTGTCGTGGCGGATAGACGTGTTTGATACGTGCTCCGTGTATATTCGCGTCAACGGGCAGTACACTGTTATTTCATACTTGATAATCGATTAGAGCAGTGGTTCTCAATCTTTTTCAGTCCATTCCCCCCTTCATGAATTCTCAACATTCATGTGGCTCCCCTGCATATTTTCCCAAATCCCACCCTGACAAAAAAAAAAAAAAGTTTAGATAAAATAAAAACAAAATGTTGATGAAGAGAACACTTGCTTTATTTAAGTCTTCTGCCAGGACAGAGTGATGCAAGTTTTTTTTTTTTTTTGTCCATGGCAAGAATTGTATGATTTGTGACAGCCCGCCATTCCCCCCCTAAATTCTTGCCATGGACCCCTTGGGGTCCATGGCACCCAGGTTGAGAACCACTTGATTAGAGAGTTGTTGAATACCCTGGCCAATCATGGCCAGGTGTTATTCATGTAAGGAGACAACTGGGGGGGTGGATAAGTGGATTGGTTGTGAAACTTGTCCTAGCTGGTGTCACTTGAAATGTGCTCATCTCAATGGTGTGAAAGCTGAAAATATCAAGTTGATTAACTGGTCATGTGATAATTGCTATATTGGTCTGAAAAGAGTTCAAAAGGATATTAGTGAGTTGAAGAAAGCATTGAATGATATGCAAGATCAAATGAAGAAACTAGTGGATGGGAAGATGGAGGATGTTGTGACCGAGTTGGGTCTAGTTGGTGATGTGATCAGCGCTGACTCAGACCTGACTGATGAGACCTGGGCGACTGTAGTGAAGAAGAAGAAGAAAAGCGAGAAGAAAAATCTGCTGGTGGTGAAGTTAACGGATGATAAACTGAAGGTTGCAGATAAAAAGAAAGAAGTTGCTCAGGCTCTAGAAGGTACACAGATAGTCAACACAAGATTCACACAGAAGGGAGACATCGTAATGAATTTTGAGGACGAAAAGAAGAGAGATAAAGCAGCACAAAAACGTGGGGCTGTACCCGATGTGACGACAAAGAATGTAAGGAAGTTAAAGCCTAAAATAATGATTTGTAACATCAACAGAGAGGAAGAATCTGGAGACAAGCTAATTGAGAACTTGATTAATCGGAATGACTATTTACAAGGGGTAGCTGACGTCAAGGCAAAAATGGAGCTACTTTTTGACAAGCCTGCTACAGGTGTGATCCAGAGATAAGGGAGCTGATTCATAAGAATCGTGATCAAGTTAAATTGGAATGGGGTGTCTATTCCGTGAAGGACAGATATAGGGCGATGGTCTGCTATCACTGTCAAAGGTATGGTCATACTGCACTTAGATGTTTATCCAAAGGAAAGGGAGAAGATCCAATATGTGCTAAGTGTGCTGGTAACCATAACACGAGGGATTGTACGTCTACTGAGAGGAAATGCATAAGCTGTATGAGGTTTAAGAAAACTGATTTTGAGCATATGGCAAATGATGTGAGCTGTTGTTCATTGATGCAAGAGGAGCTCCAGAAAATCAAAAGTAGCACAGAAAACGGATACTGAACAGCACAAACTTAAACATTATTAGAGGTTGTTTTTTCAATGCACAATCAGTGGGAAATAAGACAGTGGATATTTGCGATCTAATTAACAATGATCATTTTGATATCAACCAAGGTTCTTTAATGGATTGCCAATAAATGTCCGGAGTAGTGAAAATTGCACGATTTAAAAAAAAAGACTGAAAACACATCTGTTAGCTGAGTGTTACGACACGGATGATATGAGTATTACAAATGATTATAGAATTTAATAATATTGAGAGAAGCCCTGCGGAGCACCATCTGCTGGTGGAGCGGGGCATAGAATATCCAACAACAAGTAACAAGTAAGTAAGTAAGTAACCTAACCTAACCTAGACCACAGCAGACTACCGGGACCTAATCTGGACAGACTACTGGGACCTACCCTGGGCAAAATACCGGGAAATATCTGTGGTAAAGTACAGGAAATGACCGGGGCAAAATACTGGGACCTAGCTGGATCTGGCAACACTGCTACAAAATGGTAATTCTTTCAATAAATACCCCTAATTCTATTTAATGTGTTGTAGAGTTATTCAGACGAATCTAGTTTAAATATGGTGAAAATGAGGTGTTTTCGGAGATTGAGTTGGGGGAGGGGTGGGGGGGGGGTGATATATCCCTAAGCATTAATTTGCGACGGTTGTGAACAATAAATTAATTAAAAACACACTATAAAAAATTGCATTCTGAAAACTTAAGAGTCGAAAGCAGATTATGGACAAACGCTTGACTATTACCGAAGTTATTTACATCAATCAAGGAGTAATCAAAGTATCTTCATCATGCCATGGCAATGATTATAACAAAATGAGGTAAATATTGAAAGAATTACCGTTACTGCATACGGTTTTTCTACCTTCAATACCCACTTATTTAGACCATTCTAAAACTATTTTCATCTATGGCATTTCCTCCGCAATTGCCCCATTTCCAAGACCTGACCTGATTTAACCTAACCTAGACCACAGCAGACTACCGGGACCTAACCTGGGCAAACTACCGGGAAATAATCGTGATAAAGTACAATAGATGACAGGGGTAAAATACTGGGACCCAGCCTGATCTGGCAACACTGCTGCAAAACGGTAATTCTTTCAATAAATACCGAACATAATACTGAGAAATAATTGATAATCCCACACGTGGTTACAATTTCTTGGTAATGATTATAACAGCACAATAACAACAAAATACAGAAAAAAAAATAAAAATAATTCCACACGTGGTTACAGTTTTTTATTATCACATCCACTCCAATGACCTCACTCCCATTATTAACCCTATAATCCCTGTAAAAAACCTGTAATCCCTGTAAAAAACCTGTAAACCCTGTAAAAACACTATAAACCCTATAAACTGAATTAAACTCCTATAAAATCCGTAAACCCTGTAAAATAACCTGTAAACTTAATGGAACACCTCGCAGATCTTTACACACCTTCACTCCATCAATAATGTAGCACTTCTCTGCATCACTTAGATTTATATCAACCATTTTTATCAATTAATTTTAAGGCAGCCACACGATAATCACAGTCAGCAGTGTTGCCAGGTAGGCGCGTAGGCGGCCTAAGGATGGCGATAAATGCCGATAATTAAATAGCCAATAGTACAGCCCAATTTATTTATTGTATATAATTTACTTCAGACTTATTTAATTAATTTATTTTCTGTATATAATTATTTTCAGACATCTATGATATATGACTTATTCAGACTTATTTATGATTATTTATGTTATGGGAAGATTTTTTTTATTCACAGATAATATCGTTAATACAATGGGCCATATTCAAGAACCTTCGTGGTGCATTACGACGGTACCACGACATCGTCAACACCACGGACGTTCTTGCATACGGCCCCATAATTATGTCCAAGCATGTGTCATACGTTTAAACTTTATACTAATCCAGCTCTAATATTAGTTACAAAAAATAGCCCAAATGTGCGTAAACTGCGTAAAAATTGGCGTAGTTGGTAACACTTGAATTCAGCACAACCTCACCAAAACAAAATAATAGCGAGTTCGAATGAATTATTTACTCGTCTATTATCAAGATGTAACCTTTTTTGTATATAAATCTCCAAATAATCTGCACACGCAGCAAATAATAAGAGAAAAAAAGAGTAACTGCGGTGCATAATATCATCGCCGAGATCTTTATTTTGTAGTGATTTTCCTATATCACGTGATCGGGTGTACCAAACTCTACAGATATTCACAATATAAGCTATTTATTACACTCTATTATAGTAGGACGCACAGTACACTTGCAGTAAGTTGTACCCACAGATTTATATACATATATATTATAATATATTATTATAGAGGTCGCATATAGAAGAGTGTCAGTAGTGGCGCCAACATGTTACCGTGCCATGCTGCCAGTCCGCGGGAAATCAAAGCAGAAGTAATAAGTATCTTCTGGAGTTTTCATTAATTTTCCTCCTGTTTTTACTTTTTATATGTCATTATCTGTGCTATTTGTGGTCAATATCTAATTATTATTGTTATGTGACCATAAGAGTATGAAAAAATAGCCACAATATGATTTAGGAGAGAACAAATACGAGTGAAATAAGAACAAGGACATGCCGTAGGCTGGTTTAAGACTTGAGCTTCATTGTATATTACTTTGACTTTGGGAATCGGCTAAAAACCCTAAGACAGTATTATATACATGTAAAATAAGGGTTCTGGTCCAAGAACCAACTATATTAGTGCAAATTAACTTATCAGTACATATTAAATCAATAATGAATCGATGAATGATGCATATAGCCAATTATCACCATCATATTAGTAATACGGTCCCCTATAGCTTTTTCAGTCGCCGTTTACTCATATTTTTTCGGCTCCATCTCTCCCTATCGCGGCTATTTATCAGCGTACTGTACAGGAAATAAAATGTTCTTTACATTTGGCAGAGACATCTCGACTAACATGACGGTTTGTGCCGCCTGGAAGTGTGGAAATCGAAGCTGAGTTAAAGGGAAGAAAGATGGCATCTCGTACCATCTGTAAGTGTTTTGTTTATCTCTTACACTTTACTTATTAGTATTAATACATATTGTTACGATATGTTTGCGACAGTGATGTAACGCACAAAGTATTATAGCCACTTTAAAAACCTTATCTTTCATAATTCCCTTCATTATTCTTTTCCTTATGCTTCTCTTTCATAGATATGTTTGATATCGTTAAATGAAATAGAAAACTAATGACAATAACAATAATATTTATGATGACTGCATGTAATTTATTATTATAACGCTCGTTTGATACACATATATCACTATAAGCCTAACCCTCTTTTAGTGAACAACTTCTCGAAACAGACATTTTTCATACTTTTTGCACATGCCCGGTACAGACATTTGATCTATTGAAAAATGGAAATGATTGTGCGACCAAAAATAAAGAATACAAAAAATGGAAATGTGTTTGTATGAGTAAAAACTCACGGATTATATTGGTGATAACTGAACTTACAAACCCCATCACACTCACTCACTAATAAGGCCGTTGTCATACTATGCGGCTCCACCGACGCGGCGTCGCCGCACCGTGTCGCATGTCATGGCAATACACACAGTTTTATGTACTGTACACAATACCACGGTCGAGTTACTAACTCGACCGTGTACTGTACTATACGTGGTCACTGTCCGACTACGCCGAACCGGCGCCCCTCTGGTACAGTACCACTCCTTTAAAATTACAATTTACCATATTTGACGTGGATTTATTTATTCAAAGCGTCCAAGACAAGCTCTTATATGATTTATTATAATACTCTTATATATAATAATTTGTCATGTACGGTACTTATATTAATACAGTGGTTCTCAACTGGTGGTCCATGGTGACTTTTTGGGTGGCCCACAGGACGTCCACTATATTTGGTAATAAACTGGAAATAAGTGCATATAATTAATTGAATATTCAATACGAAAATTTTTATCTTAATAATTATAACTGGCCATTCATTTTCATATATTATTCCTATTTAAGAAATATATTGACAATCTTCAGGTTGAAGCTGCTAAGCAGCATTTCGAGTCACTAAGTTACTAAATTTATTCTAAAATTTAAAAGGAATGTCCAAGATTCACGCAGCTATTCCTGGCCCTAGCCTTGCCTAACCAGTCGATGTGACGAGCCTTCCTGTTCGATTCCTGTCAGCTGCCGTGCGGCTACATGTAACACTGTTGCTACAGTGTTGTCACTGTTGTAGTGCAGTAGCCACCGAACTGATCAGTTGATTAGTTGTGGTATTCGTCCTGCGCTGTTTTATAGGTGTGGTGTACTTTGATTTTGTTTTAAACTGCTAATAAAATGTAGTAATCTTAAATTAAGCAGGGAGGAAGAGTAGAACGGAGTGAAATATTTCTGGTCAGTTGTTATGCTATATTAAATTTCCTGGACAGAATGAAACGCAGATAACTGTGAAGGCGTTTCATATGTGCCTGGAGTGATTGGATCCATAGACTGTAGCCATATTAAAATCCAGAGTCCAGGAGGTAATAATGCCAAGCTATATCATTGCAGCTATAAGAAAGTAAAGTTTATACAGTACAAGTATCACTTCACTGACGGGCTGCAGAGAAGTTCATATTTCGAGTATAAGTAGTTACTAAAAGATAACAAATTAGTATCCCAAAGATTTTTTCAATTTCATGTTATATTTAGTATTTAATTTAAGTTATTTTTTCTCTTCCTCTACGTTGTTCTGTTATTACACACATCTGAATGGCTATCACTGTAGAGAGTGAGATCTTCCTATATACCTCCTCTCTCTTTCCCTCTCCATCCCCTCCCCCTCTCTCCTCACACCCTCTCTCGCTCTTTGCTTCAACATACTCGAACTCTGAAGTCTGAACCATTGATAAACAGGCGTGGGCAATGCTGACTGTACCAGGAAATTCAGTCCGGAGCTGTACGTACATACATATATAAAACACAATCATTGCGGAAACTCCCATATAGCGTTATTGGTTGCAACCTTCTCTCCTTAAAATTTATCACCGGCCTTGCTGTGTGTGTGTGTGTGTGTGTGTGCAAACAGCTTAAGGTGAAACTGAAAATCGACTCTATAATTATGTCTCAACTCTCCCTTGTTTGATTATTTGTCCATTCGGAGTGCTAAGAAGACTTCATTTTCCCCACAAAACGCTACTTCTCCTCAAATACGCAATCGATGGACTAGGAATACGACGACCAATACAATGGTTGGTGTTAGCCCATGCAGCCACTGTGGTAAGACTCCTACTATTACGGCACTCAAGTATGTGCCCTCCGGTGCGATGTCTGGAGTGTGGCTCTCGTGACAAGTTAAAGGGGATAGTATATACTGTTGATAGACTGGAGCGCCATTATTCCTCCAAAATATGACACGAAACAGACCCACATGAAGAAATATAATGGTATCCTGTTGCCTGGAATAATTTGGAGGAATAATTTGTTCCAGATTTACCACCCAAAACAATGTGCTATATACCCTTTTAAGGAACCATATATTCCTTTTTTTTTTCTTTTTTTTTTCATCCTGCTCTTTATACAACCTAATACACGTGTAGGCAGACATTGAGTGTAGTAGCTGTTGAGATCGGGTTTGTGATATACCGGGAATCAATAGTTCTGTTGTCCTACTGACCCGAAACACCATTATTCGAACAAGGGTTGGTAGAGATTCACAGCACAACACGAATCTCTACCAGCCTCGGATCCTCATACTCCCGAAACATCAGTATTCGAACTACGTACAGTAGGTTGGTAGAGATTCATATTGTGTTTCGGGTTAAGACAAAATTGTTGATTGTAGTATAATTTACAGTCAGCAGTAAATGTCCTGTCGCCTCACTCAGGGCCTCTTGAAGAATAACATAAAGGCTAATGATCAAACAACACATTCACCAATACAGAATTACACTACCCACGGGGTAAATCAATAAACCCTATCTAATCATTTAGTTTACGAGCCTGTGAACCCTATATTTCCATACTTACTTTACGACTTGGCTGATTTGGCGACAGGACATTTGCCGCCGGCTGTACACATACAGTCACGAGACAATAAATATCCAGATCTGTTTCGAATAGCCTAATGAAGTATTAAACGCACTCCAGCAAATAGGAGACAGGATAAGTGTTGTAATGGTTCAATGGTATGTCAGATGATTCAAAATGTCAACAAGACCTGTGGATAAGCTTATCATGGCTCGTGACTGTACTTACAAGCGTTAATGATGATGGTGGTGATGTGTAGGGCGTGTCATTTCTAACGGTGATATTTCATGATTTCATCACGAGTTGTACGTACCAACATAACAATCGGAGAGCATACGCCTCGTTGCGTTGTCGCCGTGAGGGCAGGACTGAGGGAGGGAAAGTGATGGTGTCTTATGGGACGACACGAATGACGAGATGGGGAAAGGCTCGTGGTGGGAAGAGAGGAATGGAAGGGTAAAATGAAGGAGGTTAATATGGTGTCAGGTAATGGGAGGCTACTTAGTCATCCAAACTGTGTGGGAAAACAAGGAGCCTATGCAGGTATAAACGTATCGATAATAATATTGAGAATCTTAGAGAGTTCAGATAGAAGGAGACTTCATTTTGTCAGTCTATTATACATTCGTCGTTCTAACTAGCTAACCACAACTACATTCACACTAGGCAGCAACTTCACCCACACCCACCTTCACTTAAACCTCACCCACGACCACTAAACCAACACTGACCTTACTGTCCATCAAACAGTTGTTGTTCAGCTCAGTCTCCTTTGGTGTACAGTACTGTCTATTGCTTTCTCTTTCTTTCGTACTTGTTGTCCCATCCCTCTATCACTTCCCCCCTCGTCCTACACGTTCCTCCACTAGGCCTAAAGTGGTTTTCTGGTGCTACTATAGCGTTCGGTCTACCTGGATATTTGTTTTATAGCCAGCACCCTGCCCTGAGTGTACGGTCTACCTGGAATTCACCTTTTCTGAAAATATGTGAAATTTGCTTATCTCAAATCAGTTTAGCTTTAGAAAGAACTTTACTTTTTATCAAGGTTTCTAATATTGGAATCCTTTGCTTTTATCAAAATGGACCCTTGCTGCACTTTCTTGGATTCAGATTCAGTGTAGCCCGTGGCAAGAAGATGGTCTCTCCAGCAGTAGTGAGGTAACAGAGACGGTGGAGGTGGTGGTCACAGGTGGTGGCTAGCGAAATGGTTGTGGACGTACTTGTGGTTTCTTTCCCTCTGTGTTATGGTAATGGTAATGGTGCATGGTGATGGTGATGGTAATGGTGATGGTAATGATAATGGTGGTGACGGAGACTTTATATAATATAGCTGTCGTTGCGTTGGATTTGTACTGAAATTGTGTTTGTGTTAATTGTGTTGAAATTGTTATGTTTGTGTTGTTGTTCTGTGTTAGGTTTAATTGATATTTATATATTATACTGTGTTGTGCCTTATCGTGCTGATGCGTGTTTGTGTAAAAGATAAACCTAATTTCTCATGTATGGTTATTGAGGTAATGATGAGAGACGATCAAGAAAGAGAAAACAGTTTTTGTAATAAATAATTAAACCCAATTTCTCGTTATTGAGGTGACTATGAAAGATGTCCAAGGAAGAAAGACACACCAATATACGAACAACAAAGCTATTCTCGTTTGTGGTTATTGAGGTGACGACGAATGACTAGAGAATGAGAGTGCCACCACAATTAAGATGGAAGTGCAGTGTTGGTAAAACTGGAGCAACCGATTCCTCCAAACTATTCCAAGCAACAGAACACCATTATTTTTGTTAATTTGGTCCTGTTTCCTGGCATACTTTGGAGGAATCATGGCACTCCAATGTAACTTAAGACTATAGAGCCGCTGGTGGAGGCTGTGTGTGTGTGTGTGTGTATAAATACTTATCTATATCTTCTTTTTCACGATAAATTTTCGTCCACCTTTGTACTGAACGAAAACTCAAATCAGTGTTCGTGACTATTTCCTTCTTTAATTAATTAGCGCAACGATTGCTGCAGTCTGTGGTTCTTTTAAACATTTCCTAGAGAGCATAATAAAGGCGTAGTGGGGACCAAAGCAACGAACACTGGCATGAAAAAGAACACCAAGAGTGCGACTCGCGACAACCCACTCCCGCTCACCACGGCCCAAAGACTATATTAACTGATCGATAATTAACCGTATACATAGGCAACACCGCCACCTATCACAACCCTAAATTAGACCTATGGTTTGGTCGTGGATAACACCACCAGTCAATAAATTTCAAACCTGCTTCTCATTGGCCAGAGAGATCATGTTTGAACCTGTCATCCCACCGAGCCATCCGTGATCGCCAGAGTACTGTACAGTGTCACTCCCCATGGGAAGGTTATTATTACATTAAAAAGGAAATTAATATTCCTATGTTCTATTTTTCACCATCACTCCCACTCCCACGGATTCTGATCCATGAAAAGGGAATCACTCAAAGTCTGCTGCTTTCGTGCCCTTTCCCATAAGACAGCACCCAGAATGGTAAAGAGGACACACAGCACAGGACACACAATCCCACCCTACAATAAACTCCTAATTTTACTTAGTACACCACTATTTTTTCTTTGGATACTACTAACCAGCAAGGCACTACTTCTCATCTAAAGGCTGCCATCCTGTAAGGCATTAACAAACTGCAGGAGGCTGTCTTTCTCCTGAATACTACCATCCTTTTGAATCAAGCCTTCCTGGAGATTTCTATCCTAATAAACGTAACCATCCTGCTGAGCATTACCAGCATACAGTTGTAATTTATTAACTGGCTATAAACACTGGAAACTGCCAGCCTACAGGATCTTGACTCCTTCCTGCACATTGTCATTTTGGTGTAAGTATCCGTCGGTGCCCATTACAGGTATTGGTGGACAGTGTTGAACATTCTCATTCTGTTGGACAGTACCAACCTCCTCTGGAGTTTCATCCTGTTTGCTATTACCAACATCCTGGACTTTTCTTTCTTTTTGGACATCGGCCCCCTACTGGACATTGCTAACCTCCTGGGCAATACTATCTTGTTGGTGGAGTTGGTCAGTGTTAATCACCAAATCCCAGGATGTGTTCTGGTGTAGTCCCTGAGGATCACAGTGTTTGTTGTTCCAATGTTCGTGGTTCCTTTCCTCGAGTTGGAAGGGTGTGTAAATGTCTATGGATCTGTTCTGGTGCACTTCCTGGGGCACATGGTCAGGGTGTATCAAGTTGTTGTTACATTGTTTGTTGTTCTATTGTTTATGTATTTCGTATTCCTTTACCTGCCACTACTAGCCTTCATGTTGGTTAGGGTCGTTCCACTCCTGGGGCTCCTTGTATGAACTGTGTCTTTCAATACGCAAAAACTTGAACACTTTCCTCAATCGTTTTTTCTACTTCTGCCATCTAAACAGCTTCCCCATTGTATATCCAAACACAAAATAAAATTCGGAGCTATTGATATTTCACGCCGTTATATACCAAAAAAATTAAAAATGAGTCAGAATGTGTCAATAAGTGAGTTGGTTACTAACTTACTCAGAAAGGTGACGAAGAACGAAGGCATGGTAATACAATAAATAGTACCTTTAGCCATATAGTTGTTGTTGAAGTTCCTGAAGCAGTCTGGCCGAGCAGCCCCGGGCCATGTAGGATAATAGAGATTGTAGTATTATTTATTATCTTGGTATTCATGGTGACAGTGTATATCCAGGAGTGGGAGGAAGTCTCACCATTATGGCTAAAATCACTGTGTATCTCATCGTGTGTGGGTAGTGAAGGCTTGTGGTGATTGTGTTGGTAGGTGTACTGGTGCATTATGTTGGTTGTGTAAGTGTATTAGTGGGTAGTGAAGGTGTGTGTTGGTTGTGTAAGTGTATTGGTGGGTAGTGAAGGTGTGTGTTGGTTGTGTAAGTGTATTAGTGGTTAGTGAAGGTGTGTGTTGGTTGTGTAAGTGTATTGGTGGATAGTGAAGGTGTGTGTTGCTTGTGTAAGTGTATTAGTGGTTAGTGAAGGTGTGTGTTGCTTGTGTAAGTGTATTGGTGATTAGTGAAGGTGTGTGTTACTTGTGTAAGTGTATTGGTGGGTAGTGAAGGTGTGTGTTGCTTGTGTAAGTGTATTGGTGGGTAGTGAAGGTGTGTGTTGCTTGTGTAAGTGTATTGGTGGTTAGTGAAGGTGTGTGTTGCTTGTGTAAGTGTATTGGTGGGTAGTGAAGGTGTGTGTTGCTTGTGTAAGTGTATTGGTGGTTAGTGAAGGTGTGTGTTGCTTGTGTAAGTGTAGGCCTACTGGTGGGTAGTGAAGGTGTGTGTTAGTTGGTGGTGTAGGTGTACTGTACTGGTGGAATATAAAAACATGTGTTGGTTGTGTGGATGTACAGTACAGGTGGGTTTCGAAGATGTGAATTCCAACCTTCATAATCAATTCAAAATTATGAAAAAGAAAAAGTTCAAATATTTTTCCTGTTTCAAGTTAGATTTTTTTTTTTTTTTTTTTTTTTTTAATGACATGCAAACCCAGTGTTACAGTCCACAGGTGTGGGTGCCAAGAGTGTCAAAGTCACACTGAAGCTGAGACGAGCTCTTTATGAAAACCTCAAACTCATCTGTGGTATTCTCAGTATTCACAATTGTGTTTTGACTGAAATTATCTGAAATACAGCATGTAGATTATTGAGGGAAGGAGAGGGAAACAAAAGAGTAGTTTGTTGTTTCTATATTTACAAACACACATACCCGACCCGTGAGTGTAAGGAAGGAATAACATTAGAAAGAAACATCAGAGTCACTCGATGATGTTTTCAATAAGGTTGAGTGCAGATCACATTGTTTAGGAAGCGCTGCTCACGTGAAGTGTTGAGTGTCTGCTGATGATAACAGACGAGACGAGAATGCCAGAAATGGATCCACAATTGAGTCCAGGAGGTAGATATAAGCGCCAACTTGTTGAACAGTAATTGGTAATGACGATAACCATGACGATGGCTCCATGTTATGTCTATGTAGTCATCGTCGGGACCTAGTAGGCTAATAATGACATTGCTGGCATATTGGCCGAAGATTAAATAGTCCAATAACAAGCTTCATATGTCCTGCAGCTTGTTTTCAGGAGATTGGAAGAACCCACCAATGTGCGAGGAGGAGAATGACCCGAAAACGCAGAAAGTAAACTCTCTTTGGATAGAAACTATAGTTGGTGAAGCTGAGCAAAGGAAAGCAGTGTGTTGGAGTTTACTGGTATCCAGCGGGGGCAGGAGGTGGGTACTGAGCTTCACCCTCGTACCTGCAACACAACACAACAACATTGGGTCAGTATCAGTATTGTAGTGGCCCTTCATGAAAAAATTAAATATATATATTCTTAATATTAACAAGTATTAGAGAGAATATTCATAAAGAATATTATTTATTATAAGAGACGTACTTGACGTCAGCAACGAATCCTGTCTCGTGGTCGGCTGTGTAAGTGACGGTCTGGAGGCGACCATCTGGCAGAAGGACAAAGTATTCGCCTGTCACAAGGTTACCATCAGACTGCTCGTTGTGGCCAAAGTCGTTGCCGGAGTAGTCGTCCTTCACTGCATAGGCGAAGTCGTAAGGCATTCCCTGGGGCAGGAAGGGCAGGTAAGTGGTTTACTTTGTTTTACCCATTGATCTCTACTCTAATTTATTGAAGAGTCAACACCTTGATTTCAGAAAGTATGTTAATAACTTTATAAAACTCTTAGAAAATTAAATTGATTGTAACACTTACAATAGGTATGAAGGTATTACTGAGAGGAATGTGTAAAGGAAGGTATGACACAATTAAGAGGAGCACCTCTGTGACTTGTACAACTACCTTGGCACTATGGTATAAAATCACATTGAAAGTGTCACATCCAGTACTTTGGTATTACTACATTATACTAACTTATCTTGGAGTTGGGTACTGTGGTGTTGGCTTATTTTGGAGTTGGGTACTGTGGTATTAACTTATCTTGGAGTTGGGTACTGTTGTAATGTCTCCAAGATAAGTCAATACCACAGTTGGGTACTGAGGTATAAACTCACCTTGGAAGGAGGAGCACCGTAGCCTGGAGTTTCGGGTCTGGCGGCCACCAAGCCAGTCAGGACAACCAGTGCCACAACACATACCTGTAGATTAAACACACACGGGTAATGTACACACACACACACACACACAGGCCAGTCAGGACAACCAGTGCCACAACACACACACACACACCTGTAAATGAACAACAGCAACAACAAATTAAGTAGAAAAGTTGGGAGAAAGAAGGTTGGGGATAGAGAAAGAGTAAACAAGGGGAAGTGAGATTTAGTGGGAGAAAAAAAGCAGAGGCTTAACTCGGCATGCGTGGGTAGGTTGTTAGAAAAGTAAGTGGGAGGTGGAGGGGAGGATGTGGGTATGGGAAAGTGAAGTGAATGTAGATCAAACACACACACACACACACCTGCTTTGACTGACACATTATGTAATATTGTAAATCATTAGGTGTTGTTAGTTCACGTGTATCATTTGAGAGCTAATCCATTATTTAAAGGATCAATTGAATAGGTTTTAGTTTATTTGGACGTCTTTAGTACTTCCCTCTGATTATTTAAAATGTCTGGTACAAGTCAGAGAACATTGTATGAATTGCTCAACCACCATTGATGTAGGGAAGACTTTGTTGTCAACGAATATGCCATTGGTTCTTATATTCTATGATTAGTACCTCTCCCAATCACCAACAACATAATTATTACCACCATAAGAGAGAGAGAGAGAGAGAGAGAGAGGTCAAGTGTTGAGTATAACTTGATATATATATAAGTCACGTGCTGAGTATACCTTAAGAGCAGCCATGTTATAGTTGTATGAGTCTCAGCAGTGAAGTGATGACAGTCAACACATGCTGCCTCCTTTATATACTCTCCTGGCTGGCTGGCATGGTGGCTCTCTCTTCACGTCCTCCAGAAACACCTATAAGCTCCTTCCCTTCTCCACCTCACCTTAGGGTCTGTTACGTCAGTTTTCTTTCTCCGTCCTTCGTCTTCCTTTATCCGGCGCTGTTGCAGTCCCGCCGTGCTTGGTTCGTCCTCCGTCCTTCCTTCCTTTATCTTTATTATCTGGCGCTAAAGTTAATTCCTCCCTTCCGAGATCGAGTTATAAGAAGAGCATGGACCATCATACCTTGGAATTATTATGTGCCCGTGTTGTGGTTGTTGTTAATGTTGTTGTTGTTGTTATTGATGTTGTTGCAGTACCCGTGTTTGTTGTTGTTGATGTTGTAGTACCCGTGTTGTTGTTATTGAAGTTGTTGCAGTACCCGTGTTTGTTGTTGTTGTTATTGAAGTTATTGCAGTACCCGTGTTGTGGTTGTTGTTGTTGTTGTTGATGTTGTTGCAGTACCCGTGTTGTGGTTGTTGTTGTTGAAGTTCTTCAAGTGTGTTATTTATGTTGTTGCAGTACCCGTGTTGTTGTTGTTGTTGTTGTTACAGTATCCGTGTTGTGGTTGTTGTTGATGTTGTTATTGATGTTGCAGTACCTGTGTTGTTGTTGTTGATGTTGCTATGGTTACTCACCTTCACATACATTCCACCATCGAGTCTCCTATATAGCTCCTTCAACATTCATTTATTCGTTTATTCATTAATTTAGTTATTAATTCGTTTATTAACTTATTTATCAATTCATTTATTGAGTAGAGAATATACTTTTGGTACAGTTGCGGACACACGAAACTGATACATATCACTTCAAACGGGTCCCATATTAAGCATAGAATATAGGACTCGTCGCCTCTATAACACACAGCAACATCACATCCTATCCTATCATTATGTTCAGTGAGGGGTCCCCAGTTTCAGGTGTTGTGTCTGTTTCATATGTCCGTAATAACTGTACATACATTGGTTGGAGCGCCTTGATTGATTCCTCTCCCCCAATGTGTCATACAGGAAACAAGATGATCAAAATAGTGGCTGGCCTGCATGTTGCTTGTTTGCTTGCTTGCTTGCTTGGAATAGTTGTTTGGGGAGGAGTCATTGTTTACATTCCACATTTACCAACACGTACTGTACTATTTATTGGCCACAAGAATTGGTACACACACACACACACACTATTATTGTTTTCGATGGATTACAACATATAGGAAATGTAACAAACACTACGTAACTACACTACAACATTATTATTATTATTATTATTATTAGATTTGTAGTTTTGCAATCACCCACAGAGTCACTTGGTAGACCATTCAATGCAGGCAGTACTTACATAAAAAATATCATCCTCTACCTCTTTCCAAACCAAAGAAACTCACAGGGAAGAAGAGAATTTGGGATAGATCCTTCCTGTAACCTCAGTGTAATATATAATGGCCTGTTTTGGTATTAATATATTTTCCCCTTGATGTGGTGTATCGGAAGGACAAGGACTCCCATAAAGACTATAAATAATATTGAATAAAGTTTTATGGTGCGTATCGGTATGTAGTTGTTGTGGTATAGTCAATAATTCCTCTCTTTCTCATCCCATTGTATTTACACCATCTTGTTACTCTCCTTCTCAACGCTATCTTCTCGTTTTCTTCCTTTTTTCTCGTTTCCCATCCCCCTTCCTCTCTGTCTTCACATATTATACTTCTTTCCTCTTTCCCTCCTTTCTCTACACGTGTCCTCTCCCACCTCATCTCATTTTTCCTCTCCCCTTTACCAATTATCTCTTTCTCCACTTTTCCTTCTTCTCCTTCTTCCTTCTAGTCTCTGTCCTTCCTTTTCCTGCTCTCATCATATTTCTTCTCTCCTCTTTCCCTTCTCTTTCTTTTTTTTATCATTCTTATTCCCTCTCTCTCCTCTTTAATTCTTCTAATTTATTCACTGTCCCTCCTTTCCCTGTGCTCATCCCTTTTCTTCTCTCCTCTGTTCCCCTCTCTTTCTTCACTCATCATCTTACTTCCTTCCCTCCTATCCTTCTTCTAATCACTATCCCTCCTTTCCCTCTCGTCATCATTTTCCTTATCTCCTATTTTCCTCTCCATCCTTCCCTACCCTCATCTTTTCCCTTCTCTCCTCTCTTTCTCTCTCCCCTCTTCTCTGCCCTCAACATTTTCCTTCTCTCCTCTTTTCCTCTCCCTCCTTCCCTTCCCTCATTAGTTTCCTCTTTTCCTCTCCCTCCTTCCCTTCCCTCATTAGTTTCTTCCTCTCCTCTCCCTCCTTCCCTTCCCTCATTAGTTTCCTCCTTTCCTCTCCCTCCTTCCCTTCCCTCATTAGTTTCCTCCTTTCCTCTCCCTCCTTCCCTTCCCTCATTAGTTTCCTCCTTTCCTCTCCCTCCTTCCTTCCCTTCCCTCATTAGTTTCCTCCTTTCCTCTCCCTCCTTCCCTTCCCTCATTAGTTTCCTCCTTTCCTCTCCCTCCTTCCCTGTCGTCTCCCCGCCCGTTGCCTGCCTGTCTGCTAATAACTTCCCCGCCCACAGCACCACAAGTCGCCCCCGTCCCTCAACTCTCCCGCCGCCACAACACTCCCACGAGCAATCAGAGCCACCCA
>JAWQEG010002250.1:7500-80000 GCA_033782935.1 Petrolisthes cinctipes | reverse complement strand
GTATATTTGTTTCATTCGTAGACGTCACAAAATATTAACTTCTACTATAGGGGTAATAATTCTGTTATAGTCCAATTGGATAGCCACGGATTTTTTTTTTATCAAGCTATGCGGCATAAATGAGAGCTCCTATTTGTATGCTGAGATACGTATTCTATAGATCATTAGTGACCCTGGATGCAGAGATTAATGTTGACTATAAAACTGACCCATTATTACACACTTCTTGTCCACGTCTTCTATAATATATTAGAATTAGTGTCAGAGAATCCAGTGCACGTGAGATAGAGACCTCCTTCGTTCAAGACTTTTAATACAGATTTCCCATTCCCTTCTCTCTGTTTCCCCACGCCTCTTACCTCGTACTATAAGTGGAAGCGATCAGCAGCAAGGTCGCAGGTACTCAGGTAGGATTGGTTGGCGGGCGGGTTGGGAGTTGGGACGTTTCACAAGCTGGCTGGAAGCAAAGGGTCTGGAATTATGAAGTTGGAGAAGGCGAGGGAAAGAGAGGGAGCTAGGGACGGGCCAGGGGGGGGGGGTTGTGTTGATGTAAGGGTGAGTGAGTGGTGTGGAAGCCCTGAGGTGAGGTGGGTGTGGTGTGGTTAAGATGATTGTGGAAGACGTTGTTGCTCTACGTGCGTAACTACCGTATACTTATCTTTGCACTGTTTTCTTTCCCTTGCATTTATGTGAGTAGTAGCTTATTATTATTATCATCATCTGCAAGGTTTCTCTCCCTTCCTCTGTCATTTTTATTGGAATAGTAAAGCTGTGTATATTATTTTTCTTGACACGCACAGGGAAATGGAACAAGGATAAAATGATACGTGAAATAATCCATGCAAGTTCTCCAAAATGACTTACAAACCACCATTTATATTTCATACCGTTGTAGGTCAATATACAATACTGTGAAACGGGTCTTTTAGTTAATGGGTCTCACGTTGGTATAATTTCTACGTCCTCTCTTATCACTTTATAATATTTCGTCTGACCTCCGACCCACCTAAGAACATTTTTAAGAATTTGAGAAACTGTTGAAGGCGTATTTATCCCTTTCAGTCCAGGTATCTGTCAAACCTATATTTAAAGCCAGTCAGTGTTTTAGCATTTATTACCTTTCTTTGGAGCTTGTTCCACTCGTCCACTATTCTATTCTCAAACCAATGTTTTCCTGTCTTGTGTCTAAAACGGTATTTTTTCAGTTTGAATCTATTTGAGTGTGTTCTACTTTGGCTACTTACTCTTAATACCTTGCTTAATTAAGTCTCCTAAGTTAAACCCTTTCATCAATTTAAATACTTCAGTCAATCACATATTAACCTGGCTGCGTCTTTCAAGCGAGTGAAGCTTCAGATTTTTAAGACTATCTTCATATGAGAAATTTCTAAAGTTATAAATAATTTTAGTTATCCTTCTCTGTACGCTCTTTAACAAATTGATAACCATCATGTGAAATGCACTGCGTAGTCCAGATGCAGTCTAACTAAAGCTACAGTAAGTACAGCTGTAGTATAACCTTATCCATTCCATTATTAACGCGTGGTGACATAAATCCTAGTATTCTATTGGCTTTATTTCGGACATAATAAAGGCATTTCTGTCGTTGTTGTTGTTGTTGTTGTTTCTTGACTGAATGATATAACTCTGTTGTTTGTTGGTTGAATGATATAGTTTTACAGGGTATTTTGTACATTGTTGTTGGCGGTCGTAAATCTAGAGTAACTGCATGATTCCTCGAAAACCAATCCAAACAACTGGACACCATTATATTTATTCATGAATCCTGCTTCCTGACGTAATTTAGAGGAATCAGTTGCCCTCCAAAATACAAACAAGAGAATCTCCGCTTTAGCAGTAATCTTTGGACGCCAGAATGATATACTGTCCTCCTTTAGGAAAAAATATCTCAGAGTGTTGTCAAGAGAAAATACAATAATTATCATAGAAGCTCTATAGTGAACATTCAGTATAGTCTACCTTTAAAATTACGTTCTTTACGTTTCTTTATGAATTATAGAAAATGAAATGCCTAAAAATAATAGTGGTAACTATTTTTTTGGATTTATGGATCTAAGTACCCCCAAATTTAATAAAGATTTTGACGTATCATTAAAAGGGAATCACGTGACCTATATGCCATATATTAGTTCAAGTTCAAGTTGTGGGTCCCGCAGAGGGCCGCTCATGGGCAGCATAATATGTGGGGGTTTTAGGGATCCAGGGTAGGATTAGGAAGGGGTTAGGATAAGGGTGGATTGGGTCAGGGACTGCGGGTTGAGGAATAGGATTAGGAAGGTAATGATTGGTGATCCTATTTCTAAACGTGTCAAGAGTGGGGCTATTAACTACATGAGATGGGAGATGATTCCACTCTTGGATGCTGCGGGGAAAGAATGAGTGCCTAAATATATCAGTGCTTGTCTGGTATGTATGGTATTATAAGTTGTGGCTGCCTCTAGTGGATCGTATACTTGTAGGGTGTAGATATGTGTCTTTGTCTATGTCAACTAACTTGTTTGTGATTTTGTATATCATATGTTGTCTGTGTATCTGTCTTCATGTTGTTAACACATTTTAGTTGAGTCTAATGTGCCATTTTTTCCTATGCTGAAAAATGTGCCATAATTTCCTGTGCCATTTTTTTCTGGTGCCATTTATTCCTGTGCCATTTTTTCCGTCTACCCTGGATGTCAGGTGTGAGCCAGTTCTGTGTCCCTATAATAATGTCGGGGTCATAGGTCTGGAGGGTTTGGTGAAAGGCGGCTCTTTTGTTTATGGTGCTGCGGAAATTGATGATTAGGGTACGGAGGGAAGACGGTTTTTTAGGAGTGATGGAGTCGAGTGTGGTGTTGGTGGTAGAATGGGGTGTGAGGATGGATGATCTATTGGGGATGGTGATTGGTGTTATGGAGAATGAACATGTACTATGGAGAGTCTGGTTGGGTGTAGAATGGTTTGGTAGAGGAGTGGATGATTCGGAGTTAAAGGAATTGTCGGGTGATCCTATCTAATGGTGAAGGTGTATTGTGGGTTGTGAGTGGTGGTGGAGATGAAATGGTGGTGACTAATAGGCTGAATATATTGGTGTAGTGTAATGGAGAGTGAAAAAGGGAGGAGGTGAGATTGGGCGCACCACAGTCCCAGCAGATCCACGAAAGGCTCCGACCCTCCAATCCGTCGAACGCCGCCGTGAAGCCCCCAACACAGCTGACATGATACCAGCCTGCATGCTGGGAAACCTCACAGCAGCGATCGCACTGGATGGCCCGCTGGCCCCACTTGAACGCCCGTCGGCACAGCTGACAGGGGTACTTTGGGGCGAGGGGGCCAGGGTTGATCAGAGCCCCTGTGTCACCACACAACATAAGGAGCAACAGGGCACCCCGGAGATTGCCGAGGCAAGCCACCTTTAATCCTTGAGGGCCCCTAGGGGTGCCCAGGTTCCCGAACAAGTGTGTGTATATGGAGGTGTGTGTGTAGATAACCCCATAATGTTTGTACTGATGCTTTGTGATCAATATAAGCGAGAAATATGGAGATTTGTTAATATTAGATCGATAGGATAAAAAAAAAAAAAATTAAAACTGTAGGAGTATTAAGAGAAACTATGAGGTAAACAGAGACAGAAAATCCGAAATAGACCCTAAAGTTTTCTACCAGACTTAGTTTTTATCAGACCAAAGCCAAGGAAAAGGAACACTAAAGAACCACTAAACTCAACGGGAAGATCCCTATATTACTTCTCTTTCTTTCTCTTTTTATATAATAATTTTTAACTTTCATTTATTTAACCTATGAAGTATGAAAGTATCTTATTTTATCTTCGAACCACGGGGGGGGGGGGCGCAATAATTACTCTTCCTAAATTGTCTGTTTGTTTGTTTGTTTGTTTGGGATATACATACATACATACATACATACATGACTGTGTTGTGTTATATATAGTTACTGTAGTATCTCGATAAAATTATTGATGATAATAATGATAATGATATAATATAATGATACACTTTGCGATATACATACATACATACATACATGACTGTGTTTTGTAATATGTAGTTACTGTAGTATCTCGGTAAAATTAATGATAATGATAATGATATAATATAATGATCCACTTTGAGTGTGTATGTATTCATGTTTGTTTAATTAAGGGGGAAATTTTGTGTTGGTAAATCTGGAGCAACTGAATTCTCCAAGCTATTCCAAGCAACAGAACACCATTATATTCACTCTTCTGGTCCTGTTTCCTAGCATACTTTGGAGGACTCAAAGCACTCCAATGTACCAAAATAGAATTACCACCTTAAGGCCCTAAACTCCATACGTGCCTTGTTTAAAGCTGTGTTTATTGGCAGATGAGGTGAGGTGAGGTGAGGTGAGATGTAATGACTAGGTGAGGTGAGGTGAGATGACCAGGTGAGGGGGAAATGACCACCCTTACCTTTTTTTTATGTGAGGTGAGTTTTCGTCAATTAAGAGGCACCAGAGAGAAGGGATTAGATTAACAGCCCATGCAGGGGTGAGGTGTAGCCTAATGATCGTCGTTTCTCTGTAGGCCTTGGGTGAGGTGAGACAAGGCCATCTACAGATCAGATCACATGTTGGGCAGCGGGGGGGGGGGGGTAGTAGCCTTTTCAATGGCCTCCCCTTTGGGTTTTAATAATATTGTGGTTGAACTTTGTTTTTCTTTATGTGGTTGATTTTCTCTCTCTCTCTCTCTCTCTCTCTCTCTCTCTCTCTCTCTCTCTCTCTCTCTCATTTTTTTCACTTCTTCCTTGTCTATATTTTCAGCCAGTTTTCTTTATATGGTTGTTGGAAGAGATTGTAGTTATTTCTTATAATTTGATATTGTGGGCAATGCAATATAAAATGTTGTAAGTCTTCATATTGTTCATTATAACAAATATACTTTGTATTTTGATTTACAAATCTATTTCTATTTTGTAGCTTGAGGGTATTTGACCGTCATTTGAATAATATTATTGATTATGGATAGTTATCATAAAAGGGAGTTCCTTTAATTTTTTTTTTGTATGTTGCATATATGCTAACACTTGACTTGGATTGGAGTTCATTTTTCCAAATTTTATGATCCCAGTCATTTACTATTTTCACTGCTTATCATTTTTAGATTGCATTTGCTAATTCCTGTTTCATTTGTAAATGTTATAATCTCCGCTAGCCACTTGTCTTCTTTGTGATTTTCTGGCAGGTTTCTCCATACATGTCCAATAAGATTGTCTTCTTTGTTTACTAAATATTTCACAAATGAAACTCTTCCCCTCATCATTGTTGAGTACATTGTTGAGTCGCCCACTTCACTACGTAACACACAGACAGACAGGTGTATAGGAAGGGGCACCTAGTATGATTAGGTAAACTTTATTTTCTATTCTTTGAAGCTTTTGAATTTCTGATTTATTGTAGTGGATTACATCAGTACCATAATATTATAGGATAGAGGACAGCTGAAGCAACATTTTTCCAATATGTTTTACCAATAGTCATTTTATTACAGCTTCTGGCTATGATAGATGGAACTTGGTTTGCTAGATTATTAGCGTTTGTTATTGTTAATTCTTTATGTAGTTTAAAGCAATCCTTTTCCCTTGTGATAGTAACACCTAGGTATTTTATGTTTGTTACTACTTTCATTCCAGCTATGTCTATAGGTTTTCCTCGCATATTTACTTTCATTATTCTACTTTTTCTCTGTTTATTTCTAGACCATTATCTTGTGATAGATGCGAATCAATTTTATCTCTTAGTATAGCCATCATCATTTTGTAAGAAACATTAGTGAGAGCTATGGGTCTTAATTCTTTGACTGTTGGTTTTTTCACTTTAGGTATTAATCTTGTGTTTGAGCTCATCCAACTTTCCGGTACAGTATTTTCATTATTTAATAAATTATTTAAAGATTTTGTTATAACATTTTTACATATATCACTGTTATTTATAATCTTGTACAAATCAAGTTTTATGGTGTTAGGTCCTGCTGCTTTATTGTTTTTAAGGCTATTTAATTAAGGGGAGAATCTCTTGTTGGTGAATTGGAAGGTTTCTGATTCCTCCAAAACTATGCCAAGAAACAGACTTCCTCAATGGTAATAATAGGGGGATCTGTTTTGTGGAATAGTTTGGAGGAATCAGAAACATTCCAATTCACCAACAAGAGAATCTCCCCTTAAGTATTTTGTAACATAATTATTTGTTATTGTTGGAGTGTCCATCATTTCTATATTTTCAAACTTGTACACTAATTTATTAATGTGTTCGTGTAGGTGCCTTGTGGCTGTGTATTCGTGGGTTATGTAGATAATAAGTGATTTGTTGGTGTTTAGAAATTGTTGATTGTATGTTTCTTTAGTATCTTCATCCCATACTTCCTCGATTCTATTGTCATGTTTTTGGTAAATACTTGACCACCAGAATTGTACCAGTTCTCTCTCTGCTATATCATTTACATACATACATACATACATACATACATACATACATACATACATACACATTACTTAATGGTCTGCCATCTATGTTGTATAACATGTCTGCCATTTCGGATTTTGTATTTCCTTTTAGCTTTTTTGTACAATTCCAAAACTTTGTGTTACTTTTGTCTCTTCTTATTTCTTCAACTACTTTTTTCTCATGCAATTCTTTCACAATTTTAACCACATCTTGAACTTTTTTCATTTGTTTTTTGTACAGCTCCCATAGGTGCTGCTTTTCTTCCATATTTTGTTCTCACTTTTTCCTCCTATTTATCTCTCTCCTTTTTTAAATTTTGTTCCTTATATAATTGTTCATCCATATTTGTTCTTCCACCTTCTTATCTTCATTTACCTTTATCCTAACTGTTCTTTCCATTACTTTAAGATAAGATAGATAAGATATACTTTATTGTCTTATTGCATTATATATTATTCTGTCAATTTCCTCGATGTTTGTTATATTTTAATTTTGTATTGATCTTTCTACATTCTGTAAGAATATGTCTTTGGTTGTGTTATGTATTTTTAAATAGATTTTTATTATCCCATGTGCATTTGTTAAAGACCGATCCAGTGTTAGTGCTTAACTCAAAGTTTACAGTTACCAAATTATGATCTGGGACATCAAAAAGATTTATGTATGTGCATATTTAAACATTGTTCTTGCATTTTTTTAATTTATTAGAGTATTCTATATGTATTGTAGATTGCCTTGTGTGAGGTGAGGTGAGGTGCCGAGAGAAGCCAGAGGACACAGAATGGGTCACATCCACTGACATAGATGACCTTTAGCAATGAGAGGTGAGGTGAGGTGAGATGAGATAAACTGGAGGAATTAAATGCTCCAATCCCTCCTTCTCCTTACTTCCTTCCAACATGTAGTACCCAAACCCTACCCACCTGTATGTATGTATATGTATGTATGTATAATAATTATCTTCCTTGGTCAATTTCACACGATTCCCTTCATTAAAACAGAAAAAAACATTAGGAAACAGATGTCAGCTCCTGATTGAGAACCATCCTTATAATTGTATGTCATGTATCTATCAAGTCTATTCTTAAAAGTAATTGTATAAAATTATAAATAGATATAAAAGTAAAGATATCAACAACTTATGTGTATAGCAATTTGTAAAACGATGCATGAATGTAAAATAAAGCATAATAAAAACCAGTGAATATTACTGTAACTTTAACTGTATATTTATAACTTAATAATATACGTAGAAATATGTAAAATAAAGCATATTATAAAATCCAGTGAATATTACTGTAACTTTAACTGTTTATTTAAAACTTAGCAATATATGCAGAGATAATAATTTTACTGTAACCATGAAAACTGTAGGAGTAGTAAGAGAAACTATGAGGTAAACAGAGACAGAAAATCCGAAATAGACCCTAAAGTTTTCTACCAGACTTAGTTTTTATCAGACCAAAGCCAAGGAAAAGGAACACTAAAGAACCACTAAACTCAACGGGAAGATCCCTATATTACTTCTCTTTCTTTCTCTTTATATAATAATTTTTTTAACTTTCATTAGTTTGACCTATGAAGTATCTTATTTTATCTTCGAACCAAAGGGGCACAATAATTACTCTTCCTAAATTGTCTGTTTGTTTGTTTGTTTGTTTGGGATATACATACATACATACATGACTGTGTTGTGTTATATGTAGTTACTGTAGTATCTCGGTAAAATTAATGATGATAATAATGATAATGATATGATATAATGATACACTTTGGGATATACAGTAGGCCTACATACACTTTGGGACATACATACATACATACATACATACATACATGACTGTGTTGTGTTACATGTAGTTACTGTAGTATCTCGGTAAAATTAGTGATAATAATAATAATAATGATAATTATATAATATAATGATCCACTTTGAGTGTGTTTGCTTCAAGCGATGTATTCATATTTGTTTAATTAAGGGGGAAATTTTGTGTTGGTAAATCTGGAGCAACTGAATCCTCCAAGCTATTCCAAACAACAGAACACCATTATTTTCACTCTTCTGGTCCTGTTTCCTAGCATACTTTGGAGGACTCAAAGCACTCCAATGTACCAAAAAAGAATTACCACCTTAAGGCCCCAAACTCCATACGTGCCTTGTTTAAAGTTGTGTTTAATGGCAGATGAGGTGAGGTGAGATTTCTAGGTGAGGTGAGGTGAAATGACTAGGTGAGGTGAAATGACTAGGTGAGGTGAGGTGAGGTGAGGCGAGGTAAAATGACCACCCTTACCTTTATTTTATGTGAGGTGAGTTGTCGTTAATTAAGAGGCACCAGAGAGAAGGGATTGCATTAACAGCCCATGCAGGGGTGAGGTGTAGCCTAATGATCGTCGTTTCTCTGTAGGCCTTGGGTGAGGTGAGACAAGGCCATCTACAGATCAGATCACATGTTGGGCTGGGGGGGGGGGAGCCTTTTCAACGGCCTCCCCTTTGGGTTTTAATAATATTGTGGTTGAACTTTGTTTTTCTTTATGTGGTTGATTTTCTTATTCTCTCTCTCTCTCTCTCTCTCTCTCTCTCTCTCTCTCTCTCTCTCTCTCTCTCTCTCTCTCTCTCTCTAATGTTTTTCACTTCCTTGTCTATATTTTCAGCAAAGAGTAATTTTCCCAGTCAGTTTTCTTTATATGGTTGTTGGAAGAGATTGTAGTTATTTCTTATAATTTGATATTGTGGGCAATGCAATATAAAATGTTGTAAGTCTTCATATTCTTCATTACAACAAATACACTTTGTAACTTGATTTACAAATCTATTTCTATTTTGTAGCTTGACGGTATTTGACCGGCATTTGAAAATATTATTGATGATGGATAGTTATCATAAAAGAGAGTTTCTTTAATTTTTCTTTCGTATGTTGCATATATGCTAACACTTGACTTGGATTGGAGTTCAATATTCCAAATTTTATGATCCCAGTCATTTACTATTTTCTTGATTCGTTCACTGCTTATCATTTTTAGATTGCATTTGCTAAGTCCTGTTTCATTTGTAAATGTTATAATCTCCACTAGCCACTTGTCTTCTTTGTTATTTTCTGGCAGGTTTCTCCACACACGTCCAATAAGATTGTCTTCTTTGTTTACTAAATATTTCACAAATGAAACTCTTCCCCTCTTCATTGTTGAGTACATTGTTGAGTCGCCCACTTCACTACGTAACACACAGACAGACAGGTGTATAGGAAGGGGCACCTAGTATGATTAGGTAAACTTTATTTTCTATTCTTTGAAGCTTTTGAATTTCTGATTTATTGTAGTGGATTACATCAGTACCATAATATTATAGGATAGAGGACAGCTGAAGCAACATTTTTCCAATATGTTTTACCAATAGTCATTTTATTACAGCTTCTGGCTATGATAGATGGAACTTGGTTTGCTAGATTATTAGCGTTTGTTATTGTTAATTCTTTATGTAGTTTAAAGCAATCCTTTTCCCTTGTGATAGTAACACCTAGGTATTTTATGTTTGTTACTACTTTATTTCCAGCTATGTCTATAGGTTTTTCTCGCATATTTACTATCATTATTCTACTTTTTCTATGTTTATTTCTAGACCATTATCTTGTGATAGATGCGAATCAATTTTATCTCTTAGTATAGCCATCATCATTTTGTAAGAGACATTAGTGAGAGCTATGGGTCTTAATTCTTTGACTGTTGGTTTTTTCACTTTAGGTATTAATCTTGTGTTAGAGCTCATCCAACTCTCCAGTACAGTATTTTCATTATTTAATAAATTATTTAAAGATTTTGTTATAACATGTTTACAAATATCACTTTTGTTTATAATCTTGTACAAATCAGGTTTTATGGTGTTAGGTCCTGCTGCTTTATTGTTTTTAAGGCTATTTAAGGGGAGAATCTCTTGTTGGTGAATTGGAAGGTTTCTGATTCCTCCAAAACTATGCCAGGAAACAGACTTCCTCAATGGTAATAATAGGGGGATCTGTTTCGTGGAATAGTTTGGAGGAATCAGAAACATTCCAATTCACCAACAAGAGAATCTCCCCTTAAGTATTTTGTAACATAATTATTTGTTATTGTTGGAGTGTCCATCATTTCTATATTTTCTAACTTGTACACTAATTTATTAATGTGTTCGTGTAGGTGCCTTGTGGCTGTGTATTCGTGGGTTATGTAGATAATAAGTGATTTGTTGGTGTTTAGAAATTGTTGATTGTATGTTTCTTTAGTGTCTTCATCCCATACTTCCTCGATTTTATTGACATGTTTTTGGTAAATACTTGACCACCAGAATTCTACCAGTTCTCTCTCTGCTATATCATTTACATACATACATACATACATACACACACACATTACTTAATGGTCTGCCATCTATGTTGTATAACATGTCTGCCATTTCAGATTTTGTATTTCCTTTTAGCTTATTTTTACAATCCCAAATCTTTTTGTTACTTTTGTCTCTTCTTATTTCTTCAACTACTTTTTTCTCATGCAATTCTTTCACTATTTTAACCATATCTTGAACTTTTTGTTTTGTTTTTTGTACAGCTCCCATAGGTGCTGCTTTTCTTCCATATTTTGTTCTCCCCCTTTCCTCCTATTTATCTCTCTCCTTTTTTTTTTTTTTTTTTTTTTTCCTTATATCATTGTTCATCCATATTTGTTCTTTCACCTTCCTATCTTCATTTACCTTTATCCTAATTGTTCTTTCCATTACTTTATCTGCAGTCTCAATTATTATTCTGTCAATTTCCTTGATGTTTGTTATATTTTCATTTTGTATTGATTTTTCTACATTCTGTAAGAATATGTCTTTGGTTGTGTTATCTATTTTTAAATAGTTATTTTTTTTTATCCCCCATGTGCATTTGAAAAAGACCGATCCAGTGTTAGTGCTTAACTCAAAGTTTACAGTTACCAAATTATGATCTGAGACATCAAAATGATTTTTATTTTCATCTATGTGCATATTTAAAAAAAATGCTTTCATTTTTGTATTTATTCGAGTATTCTATAGTATTCTAGATGTATTATAGATGGCCTTGTGTGAGGTGAGGTGAGGTGCCGAGAAAAGCCAGAGGACACAGAATGGGTCACATCCACTGACATAGATGACCTTTAGCAATGAGAGGTGAGGTGAGGTGAGATGAGGTAAACTGGAGGAATTAAATGCTCCAATCCCTCCTTCTCCTTACTTCCTTCCAATATGTAGTACCAAAACCCTACCCACCTGTATGTATGTATATGTATGTATGTATAATAATTATCTTCCTTGGTCAATTTCACACGATTCCCTTCATTAAAACAGAAAAAAACATTAGGAAACAGACGTCAGCTCCTGATTGAGAACCATCCTTATAATTGTATGTCATGTATCTATCAAGTCTATTCTTAAAAGTAATTGTATAAAATTATAAATATGTATAAAAGTAAAGATATTAACAACTTATGTGTATAGCAATTTGTAAAACGATGCATGAATGTAAAATAAAGCATAATAAAAACCAGTGAATATTACTGTAACTTTAACTGTTTATTTATAACTTAATAATATACGTAGAAATATGTAAAATAAAGCATATTATAAAATCCAGTGAATATTACTGTAACTTTAACTGTTTATTTAAAACTTAGCAATATATGTAGAGATAATAATATTACTGTGACCATGAAAACTATAGGAGTAGTAAGAGAAACTATGATGTAAACAGAGACAGAAAATCCGAAATAGACCCTAAAGTTTTCTACCAGACTTAGTTTTTATCAGACCAAAGCCAAGGAAAAGGAACACTAAAGAACCACTAAACTCAACGGGAAGATCCCTATATTACTTCTCTTTCTTTCTCTTTTTATATAATAATTTTTAACTTTCATTTATTTGACCTATGAAGTATCTTATTTTATCTTCGAACCAAAGGGGCACAATAATTACTCTTCCTAAATTGTCTGTTTGTTTGTTTGTTTGGGATATACATACATACATACATACATACATACATGACTGTGTTGTGTTTTATGTAGTTACTGTAATATCTCGGTAAAGTTAATGATAATAATAATGATAATGATATGATATAATGATACAATTTGGGATATACAGTAGGCCTACATACACTTTGGGATATACATACATACATACATACATGACTGTGTTGTGTTACATGTAGTTACTGAAATATCTCGGTAAAATTAATGATGATGATTATTATATAATATAATGATCCACTTTGAGTGTGTTTGCTTCAAGCGATGTATTCATATTTGTTTAAGGGGGAAATTTTGTGTTGGTAAATCTGGAGCAACTGAATCCTCCAAGCTATTCCAAACAACAGAACACCATTATTTTCACTCTTCTGGTCCTGTTTCCTAGCATACTTTGGAGGACTCAAGGCACTCCAATGTACCAAAATAGAATTACCACCTTAAGGCCCCAAACACCATACGTACAGTACCTTGTTTAAAGTTGTGTTTTTTGGCAGATGAGGTGAGGTGAGGTGAGGTGAGATTACTAGGTGAGGTGAGGTGAAATGACTAAGTGAGGTGCGACGAGGTGAAATGACCACCCTTACCTTTTTTTTTATATACGAGAAGGGATTAGATTAACAGCCCATGCAGGGGTGACCCGGGTGAGGAGTACTACAGCCAAATGATGGTCGTTTCTCTGTAGGCCTTGGGTGAGGTAAGACAAGGCCTGCATCTACAGATCAGCAGATCACATGTTGGGGGGGGGGGGGGTAGCCTTTGGGTTTTAAAAATATTGTGGTTGAGTTTTTTTTTTCCTTTCTGTGGTAGATTTTCTTATTCTCTCTCTCTCTCTCTCTCTCTCTCTCTCTCTCTCTCTCTCTCTCTCTCTCTCTCTCTCTCTCTCTCTCTCTCTCTCTCTCTTTAATGTTTTTCACTTCTTCCTTGTCTATATTTTCAGCAAAGAGTAATTCTCCCAGCCAGTTTTCTTTATATGGTTGTTGGAAGAGATTGTAGTTATTTCTTATAATTTGATATTGTGGGCAATGCAATGTAAAATGTTGTAAGTCTTCATATTGTTCATTACAACAAATATACTTTGTATTTTGATTTACCAATCTATTTCTATTTTGTAGCTTGAGGGTATTTGACTGGCATTTGAAAAATAATATTGATGATGGATAGTTATCATAATAGAGAGTTTCTTTAATTTTTCTTTCGTATGTTGCATATATGGTAACACTTGACTTGGATTGGAGTTCGATATTCCAAATTTAATTATCCCAGTCATTTACTATTTTCTTGATTCGTTCACTGCTTATCATTTTTAGATTGCATTTGCTAAGTCCTATTTCATTTGTAAATGTTATAATCTCCACTAGCCACTTGTCGTCTTTGTGATTTTCTGGCAGGTTTCTCCACACATGTCCAATAAGATTGTCTTCTTTGTTTACTAAATATTTCACAAATGAAACTCTTCCCCTCATCATTGTTGAGTACATTGTTGAGTCGCCCACTTCACTACGTAACACACAGACAGACAGGTGTATAGGAAGGGGCACCTAGTATGATTAGGTAAACTTTATTTTCTATTCTTTGAAGCTTTTGAATTTCTGATTTATTGTAGTGGATTACATCAGTACCATAATATTATAGGATAGAGAGCAGCTGAAGCAACATTTTTCCAATATGTTTTACCAATAGTCATTTTATTACAGCTTCTGGCTATGATAGATGGATCTTGATTTGCTAGATTATTAGCCTTTGTTATTGTTAATTCTTTATGTAGTTTAAAGCAATCCTTTTTCCCTGTGATAGTAACACCTAGGTATTTTATGTTTGTTACTACTTTAATTCCAGCTATGTCTATAGGTTTCTCTCGCATATTTACTATCATTATTCTACTTTTTCTCTGTTTATTTCTAGACCATTATCTTGTGATAGATGCGAATCAATTTTATCTCTTAGTATAGCCATCATCATTTTGTAAGAAACATTAGTGAGAGCTATGGGTCTTAATTCTTTGACTGTTGGTTTTTTCACTTTAGGTATTAATCTTGTGTTTGAGCTCATCCAACTTTCCGGTACAGTATTTTCATTATTTAATAAATTATTTAAAGATTTTGTTATAACATGTTTACAAATATCACTGTTGTTTATAATCTTGTACAAATCAGGTTTTATGGTGTTAGGTCCTGCTGCTTTATTGTTTTTAAGGCTATTTAAGGGGAGAATCTCTTGTTGGTGAATTGGAAGGTTTCTGATTCCTCCAAAACTATGCCAGGAAACAGACTTCCTCAATGGTAATAATAGGGGGATCTGTTTCGTGGAATAGTTTGGAGGAATCAGAAACATTCCAATTCACCAACAAGAGAATCTCCCCTTAAGTATTTTGTAACATAATTATTTGTTATTGTTGGAGTGTCCATCATTTCTATATTTTCAAACTTGTACACTAATTTATTAATGTGTTCGTGTAGGTGCCTTGTGGCTGTGTATTCGTGGGTTATGTAGATAATAAGTGATTTGTTGGTGTTTAGAAATTGTTGATTGTATGTTTCTTTAGTGTCTTCATCCCATACTTCATCGATTTTATTGTCATGTTTTTGGTAAATACTTGACCACCAGAATTGTACCAGTTCTCTCTCTGCTATATCATTTACATACATACATACATACATACATACATACATACATACATACATACATACATATATACATACATACACACACACACACACACACACACACATTACTTAATGGTCTGCCATCTATGTTGTATAACATGTCTGCCATTTCGGATTTTGTATTTCCTTTTAGCTTCTTTTTACAATCCCAAATCTTTTTGTTACTTTTGTCTCTTCTTATTTCTTCAACTACTTTTTTCTCATGCAATTCTTTCGCTATTTTAACCATCATATCTTGAACTGTGTGTGTTTTTTCTTTTGTTTTTTGTACAGCTCCCACAGGTGCTGCTTTTCTTCCATATTTTGTTCTCCCCTTTTCCTCCTATTTATCTCTCTCCTTTTTTTTTATTTCGCTCCTTATATCATTGTTCATCCATATTTGTTCTTTCACCTTCTTATCTTCATTTACCTTCATCCTAATTGTTCTTTCCATTACTTTAAAAGATAAGATAAGATAGATAAGATATACTTTATTGTCTTATTGCATTATATATTATTCTGTCAATTTCCTTGATGTTTGTTATACTTTAAATTTTGTATTGATCTTTCCACATTCTGCAAGAATATGTCTTTGGTTGTGTTATGTATTTTTAAATAGTTTTTTATATCTCATGTGCATTTGTTAAAGACCGATCCAGTGTTAGTGCTTAACTCAAAGTTTACAGTTACCAAATTATGATCTGGGACATAAAAAAAAATTATATTTTCATCTATGTGTATATTTAAAAGATGTCTTGCATTTTTGTATTTATTAGATTATGCTATAGTATTCTAGATGTATTGTAGATGGCCTTGTGTGAGGTGAGGTGAGGTGCTGAGAGAAGCCAGAGGACACAGAATGGGTCACATCCACTGACATAGATGACCTTTAGCAATGAGAGGTGAGGTGAGGTGAGGTGAGATAAACTGGAGGAATTAAATGCTCCAATCCCTCCTTCTCCTTACTTCCTTCCACTATGCCGTACCCAAACCCTACCCACCTGTATGTATGTATATGTATGTATGTACAATAATCATCTTCCTTGGTCAATTTCACACGATTCCCTTCATTAAAACAGAAAAAAACATTAGGAAACAGATGTCAGCTCCTGATTGAGAACCATCCTTATAATTGTATGTCATGTATCTGTCAAGTCTATTCTTAAAAGTAATTGTATAAAATTATAAATATGTATAAAAGCAAAGATATCAACAACTTATGTGTATAGCAATTTGTAAAACGATGCATGAATGTAAAATAAAGCATATTATAAAATCCAGTGAATATTACTGTAACTTTAACTGTATATTTATAACTTAATTGATAATATACGTAGAGATATGTAAAATAAACATATTATAAAATCCAGTGAATATTACTGTAACTTTAACTGTTTATTTAAAACTTAGCAATAAATGTAGAGATAATAATTTTACTGTAACCATGAAAACTGTAGGAGTAGTAAGAGAAACTATGAGGTAAACAGAGACAGAAAATCCGAAATAGACCCTAAAGTTTTCTACCAGACTTAGTTTTTATCAGACCAAAGCCAAGGAAAAGGAAAACTAAAGAACCACTAAACTCAACGGGAAGATCCCTATATTACTTCTCTTTCTTTCTCTTTTTATATAATAATTTTTAACTTTCATTTATTTGACCTATGAAGTATCTTATTTTTTCTTCGAACCATTGTCTGTTTGTTTGTTTATTTGGGATATACATACATACATACATACATGACTGTGTTTTGTTATATGTAGTTACTGTAGTATCTCGATAAAATTAATGTTAATAATAATGATAATGATATAATATAATGATCCACTTTGAGTGTGTTTGCTTCAAGCGATGTATTCATGTTTGTTTAATTAAGGGGGAAATTTTGTGTTGGTAAATCTGGAGCAACTGAATCCTCCAAGCTATTCCAAACAACAGAACACCATTATTTTCACTCTTCTGGTCCTGTTTCCTAGCATACTTTGGAGGACTCAAGGCACTCCAATGTACCAAAAAGAGAATTACCACCTTAAGGCCCCAAACTCCATACGTACCTTGTTCAAAGTTGTGTTTATTGGCAGATGAGGTGAGGTGAAGTGAGGTGAGGTGTAATAACTAGTTGAGGTGAGGTGAGGTGAGGTTAGAAATGAGGTCTGAAATGACTAGGTGAATTGGAAGGTTTCTTATTCCTCCAAAACTATGCCAGGAAACAGACTTCCTCTATGGTAGCAATAGGGGGATCTGTTTCGTGGAATAGTTTGGAGGAATCAGAAACATTCCAATTCACCAACAAGAGAATCTCCCCTTAAGTATTTTGTAACATAATTATTTGTTATTGTTGGAGTGTCCATCATTTCTATATTTTCAAACTTATACACTAATTTATTAATGTGTTCGTGTAGGTGCCTTGTGGCTGTGTATTCGTGGGTTATGTAGATAATAAGTTATTTGTTGGTGTTTTGAAATTGTTGATTGTATGTTTCTTTAGTGTCTTCATCCCATACTTCCTCGATTTTATTGTCATGTTTTTGGTAAATATTTGACCACCAGAATTGTACCAGTTCTCTCTCTGTTATATCATTTACATACATACATACATACATACATACATACATACATACATACATACATACATACATACATACATACATACATACATACACACACACACACACACACACACACACACACACACATTACTTAATGGTCTGCCATCTGTGTTGTATAACATGTCTGCCATTTCGGATTTTGTATTTCCTTTTAGCTTTTTTATACAATCCCAAATCTTTGTGTTACTTTTGTCTCTTCTTATTTCTTCAACTACTTTTTCTCATGCAATTCTTTCACTATTTTAACCATATCTTGAACTTTTTTCTTTTGTTTTTTGTACAGCTCCCAGAGGTGTTGCTTTTCTTCCATATTTTGTTCTCCTCTTTTCCTCCTATTTATCTCTCTCCTTTTTTTAATTTTGTTCCTTATATCATTGTTCATCCATATTTGTTCTTTCACCTTCCTATCTTCATTTACCTTTATCCTAATTGTTCTTTCTATTACTTTATCTGCAGTCTCAATTATTATTCTGTCAATTTCCTTGATGTTTGTTATATTTTCATTTTGTATTGATCTTTCCACATTCTGCAAGAATATGTCTTTGGTTGTGTTATTTATCTTTAAATAGTTTTTTTTCTCCCTTGTGCATTTGTTAAAGACTGATCCAGTGTTAGTGCTTAACTCAAGGTTTACAGTTACCAAATTATGATCTGAGACATCAAAAAGATTTATATTTCCATCTATGTGCATATTTAAAAAAAAATGCTTTCATTTTTGTATTTATTAGAGTATTCTAGTATTCTAGATGTATTATAAATGGCCTTGTGTGAGGTGAGGTGAGGTGCCGAGAAAAGCCAGAGGACACAGAATGGGTCACATCCACTGACATAGATGACCTTTAGCAATGAGAGGTGAGGTGAGGTGAGATGAAATAAACTGGAGGAATTAAATGCTCCAATCCCTCCTTCTCCTTACTTCCTTCCACTATGCCGTACCCAAACCCAACCCACCTGTATGTATGTATATGTATGTATGTATGTACAATAATTATCTTCCTTGGTCAATTTCACACGATTCCCTTCATTAAAACAGAAAAAAACATTAGGAAACAGATGTCAGCTCCTGATTGAGAACCATCCTTATAATTGTATGTCATGTATCTGTCAAGTCTATTCTTAAAAGTAATTGTATAAAATTATAAATATGTATAAAAGCAAAGATATCAACAACTTATGTGTATAGCAATTTGTAAAACGATGCATGAATGTAAAATAAAGCATAATAAAAACCAGTGAATATTACTGTAACTTTAACTGTATATTTAAAACTTAATTAACAATATACGTAGAGATATGTAAAGAAAAAAGCATAGTATAAAATCCAGTGAATATCACTGTAACTTTAACTGTTTATTTAAAACTTAGCAATATATGTAGAGATAATAATTTTACTGTAACCATGAAAACTGTAGGAGTAGTAAGAGAAACTATGATGTAAACAGAGACAGAAAATCCGAAATAGACCCTAAAGTTTTCTACCAGACTTAGTTTTTATCAGACCAAAGCCAAGGAAAAGGAACACTAAAGAACCACTAAACTCAACGGGAAGATCCCTATATTACTTCTCTTTCTTTCTCTGTTTATATAATAATTTTTAACTTTCATTTATTTGACCTATGAAGTATCTTATTTTATCTTCGAACCAAAGGGGCACAATAATTACTCTTCCTAAATTGTTTGTTTGTTTGTTTGTTTGGGATATACATACATACATACATACATATATGACTGTGTTGTGTTATATGTAGTTACTGTAGTATCTTGATAAAATTAATGTTGATAATGTTATGATAATAATGATACACTTTGGGATATACATATACTTTGGGATATACATACATACATACATACATGACTGTGTTATGTTATGTGTAGTAACTGTCTTATTTCGGTAAAATTAATTATAATAATAATTATAATGATATAATATAATGATCCACTTTGAGTGTGTTTGCTTCAAGCGTTGTATTCATGTTTGTTTAATTAAGGGGGAAATTTTGTGTTGGTAAATCTGGAGCAACTGAATCCTCCAAGCTATTCCAAACAACAGAACACCATTATTTTCCCTCTTCTGGTCCTGTTTCCTAGCATACTTTGGAGGGCTCAAGGCACTCCAATGTACCAAAAAAGAATTACCACCTTAAGGCCCCAAACTCCATACGTGCCTTGTTTAAAGTTGTCTTTATTGGCAGATGAGGTGAGGTGAGGTGAGGTGACTAGGTGAGGTGAGGTGACTGGGTGAATTGGAAGGTTTCTGATTCCTCCAAAACTATGCCAGGAAACAGACTTCCTCAATGGTAATAATAGGGGGATCTGTTTCGTGGAATAGTTTGGAGGAATCAGAAACATTCCAATTCACCAACAAGAGAATCTCCCCTTAAGTATTTTGTAACATAATTATTTGTTATTGTTGGAGTGTCCATCATTTCTATATTTTCAAACTTGTACAGTAATTTATTAATGTGTTCGTGTAGGTTCCTTGTGGCTGTGTATTCGTGGGTTATGTAGATAATAAGTGATTTGTTGGTGTTTAGAAATTGTTGATTGTATGTTTCTTTAGTGTCTTCATCCCATACTTCATCGATTTTATTGTCATGTTTTTGGTAGATAGTTGACCACCAGAATTCTACCAGTTCTCTCTCTGCTATATCATTTACATACATACATACATACATACATACATACACACACACACACACACACACACACACACACACACACACACACATTACTTAATGGTCTGACATCTATATTGTATAACATGTCTGCCATTTCGGATTTTGTATTTCCTTTTAGCTTCTTTATACAATCCCAAAATTTTTTGTTACTTTTGTCTCTTCTTATTTCTTCAACTACTTTTTTCTCATGCAATTCTTTCACTATTTTAACAATATCTTGAACTGTGTGTGTTTTTTCTTTTGTTTTTTGTACAGGTCCCATAGGTGCTGCTTTTCTTCCATATTTTGTTCTCCCCTTTTCCTCCTATATATCTCTCTCCTTTTTTTAATTTCGCTCCTTATCTCATTGTTCATCCATATTTGTTCTTTCACCTTCCTATCTTCATTTACCTTTATCCTAACTGTTCTTTCCATTACTTTAAGATAAGATAAGATAAGATAGATAAGATATACTTTATTGTCTTATTGCATTATATATTATTCTGTCAATTTTCTTGATGTTTGTTATATTTTCATTTTGTATTGATCTTTCTACATTCTGTAAGAATATGTCTTTGGTTGTGTTATGTATTTTTAAATAGTTTTTTATTATCCCATGTGCATTTGTTAAAGACCGATCCAGTGTTAGTGCTTAACTCAAAGTTTACAGTTACCAAATTATGATCTGGGACATCAAAATGATTTTTATTTTCATCTATGTGTATATTTAAAAAAATGTCTTACATTTTTGTAGTTATTAGAGTATTCTAGTATTCTAGATGTATTGTAGATGGCCTTGGGTGAGGTGAGGTGAGGTGCCGAGAGAAGCCAGAGAACACAGAATGGGTCACATCCACTGACATAGATGACCTATAGCAATGAGAGGTTAGGTGAGGTGAGATGAGATAAACTGGAGGAATTAAATGCTCCAATCCCTCCTTCTCCTTACTTCCTTCCACTATGTAGTACCCAAACCCTACCCACCTGTATGTATGTATGTATGTATATGTATGTGTGTATAATAATTATCTTCCTTGGTCAATTTCACACGATTCCCTTCATTAAAACAGAAAAAACATTAGGAAACAGATGTCAGCTCCTGATTGAGAACCATCCTTATAATTGTATTCTTAAAAGTAATTGTATAAAATTATAAATAGGTATAAAAGTAAAGATATCAACAACTTATGTGTATAGCAATTTGTAAAACGATGCATGAATGTAAAATAAAGCATATTATAAAATCCAGAGAATATTACTGTAACTTTAACTGTTTATTTAAAACTTGGCAATATATGTAGAGATACTAATTTTACTGTAACCATGGAAACTGTAGGAGTAGTAAGAGAAACTATGAGGTAAACAGAGACAGAAAATCCGAAATAGACCCTAAAGTTTTCTACCAGACTTAGTTTTTATCAGACCAAAGCCAAGGAAAAGGAACACTAAAGAACCACTAAACTCAACGGGAAGATCCCTATATTACTTCTCTTTCTTTCTCTTTTTTATATAATAATTTTTAACTTTCATTTATTTGACCTATGAAGTATCTTATTTTATCTTCGAACCAAAGGGGCACAATAATTACTCTTCCTAAATTGTCTGTTTGTTTGTTTATTTGGGATATACATACATACATACATGACTGTGTTGTGTTTTATGTAGTTACTGTAGTATCTATCTATCTATCTATCTATAGCTCCGACGCCTCGTTCCCTCCGGGAACTCCCCCCAAGGGGGTGGCCACGGCAGAAGTGTCTCCAGTTCTCCCTGTTCCAACACTCCCTCCTTACTTGTTCAAGCCCTACTCTGCCCCTCACGTTTCTCTCCTTTACATACACTTTCACTCTGTTCTGCCATCTGTAGTATCTCGATAAAATTAATGATGATAATAATGATAATGATATGATATAATGATATACTTTGGGATATACATACATACATACATACATGACTGTGTTGTGTTATATATAGTTACTGTAGTATCTCTGTAAAATTAATGATGATAATGTTATGATAATAATGATATACTTTGGGATATACGTATACCTTGGGATATACAGTAGGCCTGCATACACTTTGGGATATACAAACAAACATACATACATGACTGTGTTGTGTTATGTGTAGTTACTGAAATATCTCGGTAAAATTAATGATAATAATAATGATTATGATATAATATAATGATACACTTTGAGTGTGTTTGCTTCAAGCGATGTATTCATGTTTGTTTAAGGCCCCAAACTCTATACGTGCCTTGTTAAAAGTTGTGTTTATTGGCAGATGAGGTGAGGTGAGGTTAGAAATGAGGTCTGAAATGACTAGGTGAATTGGAAGGTTTCTGATTCCTCCAAAACTATGCCAGGAAACAGACTTCCTCAATGGTAATAATAGGGGGATCTGTTTCGTGGAATAGTTTGGAGGAATCAGAAACATTCCAATTCACCAACAAGAGAATCTCCCCTTAAGTATTTTGTAACATAATTATTTGTTATTGTTGGAGTGTCCATCATTTCTATATTTTCAAACTTGTACAGTAATTTATTAATGTGTTCGTGTAGGTGCCTTGTGGCTGTGTATTCGTGGGTTATGTAGATAATAAGTGATTTGTTGGTGTTTAGAAATGGTTGATTGTATGTTTCTTTAGTGTCTTCATCCCATACTTCCTCGATTTTATTGTCATGTTTTTGGTAAATACTTGACCACCAGAATTCTACCAGTTCTCTCTCTGCTATATCATTTGCATACATACATACATACATACATACATACATACATACATACATATATACATACATACCTACATACATACATACACACACACACTAATTACTTAATGGTCTGCCATCTATATTGTATAACATGTCTGCCATTTCGGATTTTGTATTTCCTTTTAGCTTTTTTATACAATCCCAATTTTTTTTTTTGTTACTTTTGTCTCTTCTTATTTCTTCAACTACTTTTTTCTCATGCAATTCTCTCACTATTTTAACAATATCTTGAACTTTTTTGTTTTGTTTTTTGTACATCTCCCATAGGTGCTGCTTTTCTTCCATATTTTGTTCTCCCCTTTTCCTCCTATTTATCTCTCTCCTTTTTTAAATTTCGCTCCTTATATCATTGTTCATCCATATTTGTTCTTTCACCTTCCTATCTTCATTTACCTTTATCCTAATTGTTCTTTCCATTACTTTATCTGCAGTCTCAATTATTATTCTGTCAATTTCCTTGATGTTTGTTATATTTTCATTTTGTATTGATCTTTCCATATTCTGCAAGAATATGGGTTTGGTTGTGTTATCTATTTTTAAATAGTTTTTTTAATCTCCCATGTGCATTTGTTAAAGACCGATCCAGTGTTATATAGTGCTTAACTCAAAGTTTACAGTTACCAAATTATGATCTGAGAGATCAAAAAGATTTTTATTTTCACCTATGTGCATATCTAAACATTTTCCCTACATTTTTGTATTTATTAGAGTATTCTAGTATTCTAGATGTATTGTAGATGGCCTTGTGTGAGGTGAGGTGAGGTGAGGTGCCTAGAGAAGCCAGAGGACACAGAATGGGTCACATCCACTGACATAGATGACCTTTAGCAATGAGAGGTGAGGTGAGGTGAGGTGAGATGAGATAAACTGGAGGAATTAAATGCTCCAATCCCTCCTTCTTCTTACTTCCTTCCACTATGTAGTACCCAAATCCTACCCACCTGTATGTATGTATATGTATGTATGTATGTATGTATGTATGTATGTACAATAATTATCTTCCTTGGTCAATTTCACACGATTCCCTTCATTAAAACAGAAAAAAACATTAGGAAACAGATGTCACCCACCTGTATGTATGTATATGTATGTATGTATAATAATTATGTTCCTTGGTCAATTTCACACGATTCTCTTCATTAAAACAGAAAAAAAAACATTAGGAAACAGATGTCAGCTCCTGATTGAGAACCATCCTTATAATTGTATGTCATGTATCTGTCAAGTCTATTCTTAAAAGTAATTGTATAAAATTTTAAATAGGTATAAAAGCAAAGATATCAACAACTTATGTGTATAGCAATTTGTAAAACGATGCATGAATGTAAAATAAAGCATAATAAAAACCAGTGAATATTACTGTAACTTTAACTGTATATTTATAACTTAATAATATAAGTAGAAATATATAAAATAAAGCATATTATAAAATCAAGTGAATATTACTGTAACTTTAACTGTTTATTTATAACTTGGCAATATATGTAGAGATAATAATTTTACTGTAACCATGAAAACTGTAGGAGTAGTAAGAGAAACTATGAGGTAAACAGAAACAGAAAATCCGAAATAGACCCTAAAGTTTTCTACCAGACTTAGTTTTTATCAGACCAAAGCCAAGGAAAAGGAACACTAAAGAACCACTAAACTCAACGGGAAGATCCCTATATTACTTCTCTTTCTTTCTCTTCTTATATAATAATTTTTAACTTTCATTTATTTGACCTATGAAGTATCATATTTTATCTTCGAACCAAAGGGGCACAATAATTACTCTTCCTAAATTGTCTGTTTGTTTGTTTGTTTGTTTGTTTGGGATATACATACATACATACATACATACATACATACATGACTGTGTTGTGTTATATGTAGTTACTGTAGTATCTTGATAAAATTATTGATGATAATGTTATGATAATAATGATACACTTTGGGATATACATACACTTTGGGATATACATACATACATACATGACTGTGTTGTGTTATATGTAGTTACTGTAGTATCTCGATAAAATTATTGATGATAATAATGATAATGATATGATATAATGATACACTTTGGAATATACAGTAGGCCTACATACACTTTGCGATATACATACATACACACATACATGACTGTGTTGTGTTATGTGTAGTTACTGTAATATCTCGGTAAAATTAATGTTAATAATAATGATAATGATATAATATAGTGATCCACTTTGAGTGTGTTTGCTTCAAGCGATGTATTCATGTTTGTTTAAGGCCCCAAACTCCATACGTGCCTTGTTTAAAGTTGTGTTTATTGGCAGATGAGATGAGGTGAGGTGAGGTGAGGTTAGAAATGAGGTCTGAAATGACTAGGTGAATTGGAAGGTTTCTGATTCCTCCAAAACTATGCCCGGAAACAGACTCCCTCAATGGTAATAATAGGGGGATCTGTTTCGTGGAATAGTTTGGAGGAATCAGAAACATTCCAATTCACCAACAAGAGAATCTCCCCTTAAGTATTTTGTAACATAATTATTTGTTATTGTTGGAGTGTCCATCATTTCTATATTTTCAAACTTGTACAGTAATTTATTAATGTGTTCGTGTAGGTGCCTTGTGGCTGTGTATTCGTGGGTTATGTAGATAATAAGTGATTTGTTGGTGTTTAGAAATTGTTGATTGTATGTTTCTTTAGTATCTTCATCCCATACTTCCTCGATTTTATTGTCATGTTTTTGGTAAATACTTGACCACCAGAATTCTACCAGTTCTCTCTCTGCTATATCATTTACATACATACATACATACATACATACATACATACATACACACACACACACACACACTAATTACTTAATGGTCTGCCATCTATATTGTATAACATGTCTGCCATTTCGGATTTTGTATTTCCTTTTAGCTTTTTTGTACAATCCCAAAACTTTTTGTTACTTTTGTCTCTTCTTATTTCTTCATGTACTTTTTTCTCATGCAATTCTTTCACTATTTTAACCATATCTTGAACTGTGTGTGTTTTTTGTACAGCTCCCACAGGTGCTGCTTTTCTTCCATATTTTGTTCTCCCCTTTTCTTCCTATTTATCTCTCTCCTTTTTTAAATTTCGCTCCTTATATCATTGTTCATTCATATTTGTTCTTTCACCTTCTTATCTTCATTTACCTTTATCCTAACTGTTCTTTCCATTACTTTAAGATAAGATAGATAAGATATACTTTATTGTCTTATATATTATTCTGTCAATTTCCTTGATGTTTGTTATATTTTAATTTTGTATTAATCTTTCCACATTCTGCAAGAATATGTCTTTGGTTGTGTTATCTATTTTTAAATAGTTTTTTATCTCCCATGTGCATTTGTTAAAGACCGATCCAGTGTTAGTGCTTAACTCAAAGTTTACAGTTACCAAATTATGATCTGAGACATCAAAAAGATTTTTATTTTCATCTATGTGTATATTTAAAAAAATGTCTTACATATTTGTATTTATTCGAGTATTCTATAGTATTCTAGATGTATTGTAGATGGCCTTGGGTGAGGTGAGGTGAGGTGCCGAGAGAAGCCAGAGGACACAGAATGGGTCACATACACTGACATAGATGACCTATAGCAATGAGAGGTGAGGTGAGGTGAGGTGAGATAAACTGGAGGAATTAAATGCTCCAATCCCTCCTTCTCCTTACTTCCTTCCAACATGTAGTACCCAAACCCTACCCACCTGTATGTATGTATGTATATGTATGTATGTACAATAATTATCTTCCTTGGTCAATTTCACACGATTCCCTTCATTAAAACAGAAAAAAACATTAGGAAACAGATGTCAGCTCCTGATTGAGAACCATCCTTATAATTGTATTCTTAAAAGTAATTGTATAAAATTATAAATATGTATAAAAGCAAAGATGTCAACAACTTATGTGTATAGCAATTTGTAAAACGATGCATGAATGTAAAATAAAGCATAATAAAAACCAGTGAATATTACTGTAACTTTAACTGTTTATTTATAACTTAATAATATACGTAGAGATATATAAAATAAAGCATATTATAAAATCCAGTGAATATTACTGTAACTTAAACTGTTTATTTAAAACTTGGCAATAAATGTAGAAATAATAATTTTACTGTAACCATGAAAACTGTAGGAGTAGTAAGAGAAACTATGATGTAAACAGAGACAGAAAATCCGAAATAGACCCTAAAGTTTTCTACCAGACTTAGTTTTTATCAGACCAAAGCCAAGGAAAAGGAACACTAAAGAACCACTAAACTCAACGGGAAGATCCCTATATTACTTCTCTTTCTTTCTCTTTTTATATAATCATTTTTAACTTTCATTTATTTGACCTATGAAGTATCTTATTTTATCTTCGAACCAAAGGGGCACAATAATTACTCTTCCTAAATTGTCTGTTTGTTTGTTTGCGATATACATACATACATTCATACATACATACATACATGACTGTGTTGTGTTATATGAAGTTACTGTAGTATCTCGGTAAAATTAATGATGATAATGTTATGATAATAGTGATACACTTTGGGATATACATACACTTTGGGATATACAAACATACATACATACATACATGACTGTGTTGTGTTATGTGTAGTTACTGTAGTATCTCGGTAAAATTAATGATGATGATAATGATAATGATATAATATAATGATACAATTTGGGATATACAGTAGGCCTACATTCACTTTGCGATATACATACATACATACATACATGACTGTGTTTTGTTATATGTAGTTACTGTAGTATCTCGGTAAAATTATTGATGATAATAATTAAATGATATGCTATAATGATACACTTTGGGATATACATACATACATACATACATGACTGTGTTATGTTATATATAGTTACTGTAGTATCTCCGTAAAATTAATTATAATAATAATGATATAATATAATGATCCACTTTGAGTGTGTTTGCTTCAAGCGATGTATTCATGTTTGTTTAAGGCCCCAAACTCCATACGTGCCTTGTTTAAAGTTATGTTTATTGGCAGATGAGGTGAGGTGAGGTGAGGTGAGGTTAGAAATGAGGTCTGAAATGACTAGGTGAATTGGAAGGTTTCTGATTCCTCCAAAACTATGCCAGGAAACAGACTTCCTCAATGGTAATAATAGGGGGATCTGTTTCGTGGAATAGTTTGGAGGAATCAGAAACATTCCAATTCACCAACAAGAGAATCTCCCCTTAAGTATTTTGTAACATAATTATTTGTTATTGTTGGAGTGTCCATCATTTCTATATTTTCAAACTTGTACACTAATTTATTAATGTGTTCGTGTAGGTGCCTTGTGGCTGTGTATTCGTGGGTTATGTAGATAATAAGTGATTTGTTGGTGTTTAGAAATTGTTGATTGTATGTTTCTTTAGTATCTTCATCCCATACTTCCTCGATTTTATTGTCATGTTTTTGGTAAATACTTGACCACCAGAATTCTACCAGTTCTCTCTCTGCTATATCATTTACATACATATATACATACATACATACATACACACACATACATACACACACACACACATTACTTAGTGGTCTGCCATCTATATTGTATAACATGTCTGCCATTTCGGATTTTGTATTTCCTTTTAGCTTATTTTTACAATCCCAAATCTTTTTGTTACTGTTGTCTCTTCTTATTTCTTCAACTACTTTTTTCTCATGCAATTCTTTCACTATTTTAACCATATCTTGAACTTTTTTGTTTTGTTTTTTGTACAGCTCCCATATGTGCTGCTTTTCTTCCATATTTTGTTCTCACCTTTTCCTCCTATTTATCTCTCTCCTTTTTTTTTTTAATTTTGTTCCTTATATCATTGTTCATCCATATTTGTTCTTTCACTTTCCTATCTTCATTTACCTTTATCCTAATTGTTCTTTCCATTACTTTATCTGCAGTCTCAATTGTTATTCTGTCAATTTCCTTGATGTTTGTTATATTTTCATTTTGTATTGATCTTTCCACATTCTGCAAGAATATGTCTTTGGTTGTGTTATCTATTTTTAAATAGTTTTTTATATCTCATGTGCATTTGTTAAAGACCGATCCAGTGTTAGTACTTAACTCAAAGTTTACAGTTACCAAATTATGATCTGAGACATCAAAAAGATTTTTATTTTCATATATGTGCATATTTAAAAAAATATCTTACATATTTCTATATTTATTCGAGTATTCTAGATGTATTGTAGATGGCCTTGTGTGAGGTGAGGTGAGGTGCCGAGAGAAGCCAGAGGACACAGAATGGGTCACATCCACTGACATAGATGACCTATAGCAATGAGAGGTGAGGTGAGGTGAGGTGAGATGAGATAAACTGGAGGAATTAAATGCTCCAATCCCTCCTTCTCCTTACTTCCTTCCAACATGTAGTATACCCAAACCCTACCCACCTGTATGTATGTATGTATAATAATTATCTTCCTTGGTCAATTTCACACTATTCCCTTCCTTAAAACAGAAAAAAGCATTAGGAAACAGATGTCAGCTCCTGATTGAAAGCCCTCATTATAATTGTATTCTTAAAAGTAATAGTATAAAATTATAAATAGGTATAAAAGTAAAGATATCAACAACTTATGTGTATAGCCATTTGTAAAACGATGCATGAATGTAAAATAAAGCATAATAAAAACCAGTGAATATTACCGTAACTTTAACTGTATATTTATAACTTAATTAACAATATACGTAGAGATATATAAAATAAAGCATATTATAAAATCCAGTGAATATTACTGTAACTTTAACTGTTTATTTAAAACTTAGCAATATATGTAGAGATTTTACTGTAACCATGAAAAGTTATCAAAGTTATCAAAATTAACACTGTAGTCTCTTTAAATCAGGACTTAATCCATAATCAACGAATGGGGACAGACATATTTGGTCTCTTTTAATGCTAATAAAACTCAATACATTCAGTTTTCCAATAGACAAATCCCTTCTGAATCACTCATAACTTTCAATAATACAAATATTCCTTTATCTTCAAGTATTAATATTCTTGATGTATCCGTCAGTCAGTGCTAACCTCAGATGGACATCCTATGTTCATTCAATTGCTAAAAAGGCCTCGCAAAAGTTAGATCTTCTTTACAGAGTTCGTGAACTTTTCACTGACGAGCAGTTACCTGTAATATATAAGAGTCATGTTCGTTCTCAGATGTAATACTGCTGCTCACCTCTGTGGAGTGGATGTGGGGAGGTGGCACTTAGGCAATTAGATAAAATTCAAAATAAAGCTGTACAAATTATCAATAATTCTCTAATCACAAATGTATTCCCTCCCTTACACATCCGAAGAAATGTTGCATCTCATGCCTTATTTTATAGATATTATCATGGTAAATGTTAGGATGAGCTTGCCCTAGTCATGCCACCTCATCGTATCTTTCCCCATGGTACTGTACCACAGGTCAGCTGCTGGAGCCCATCACTTTGCAATCTCTCCTTCACAATGTAGAACTACTGCTTTTCAGAACTCATTTATTCCCTGAACCACATTTTTATGGAATGCACTTCCTCAAAACTGCTTTCCACTAGTTTTTAATCGTAAGTCATTTAAATCCAACTGTTACAGACATTATATGAATGAAGGATGCCAATATAGGCACATGGACTTTGTTTTCATTGTTATTATTTGTCCTTCCTTCTTTCTGATTCAATAAAATAAAAGTTTATATATTCAGTTTTGTTGTGTTTTTCTTTTAATCATCTATAATGTACAGTACATGCATGACACCTTGAATATGTATGAATGGTGAAGGGGGTAATTCACTTTTGTTACTTTGGAGTGCCTTGATTCCTCCAAAGTATGCCATGAAACAGGACCAGATGAACAAAAATAATGGTGTTCTGTTGCTTGGAATAGTTCTCCCTTAAAATGATTCATGACCGCTTCAGAAAACTGTCATAGTATAGGTGGTAGGGTATACAGGGAGGTGAAAAATAAACCAACTAGCATCGTCTTGAAAAATCTGATTGAATAATAATTATGTTTGTTTATTATTTATTATATAGAGTGACTATGGGTGTGTGTGTATGTGGGTGCATGTGGAGAAGTGTACTGTGTGTGTGTGTCTGTTAAGAAGTGTACTGTGTGTGTGTGTGTGTGTGTTAAGAAGTGTACTGTGTGTGTGTTAAGAAGTGTACTGTGTGTGTGTGTGTGTGTGTGGGTGTGGGTGTGTGTGTTAAGAAGTGTATACCGTGTGTGTGTGTTGAGAAGTGTAGGCTACGCGTGTGTTGTGTGGAAAATTAAATGTACGTGTGTGTTGTGTGAATGTTGTTTGTTGCACAGAATGATAGTGGGATCGCCGTGATTCTTCTAAAGTATGCCAGGAAACAGAACTATGCTAACAAAAATAGTGGAGGCCTGTTACTTGAAATCGTTTGGAGGTATTGGTTGCTCCAGATTTACCAGCACGTATATACAGTAATACAACCTTAACAGTACCTACCAAGATGCGCCTTTTCCTATGATTGTATGTTGTAAGAATCAACTCATGAATATGTGATATACTTGAACTATCTTTGTTCTTACCTATTTGTATCTTTACAGGATTGAGTCAAGGTTGTAACGTCCCTTATTTTAAAACCCAATTATCATAATTTTTCTTTAAAGATATGTACCGGTATGTTTTTGGTACACACCACTTCTTCTGGTAATTTGTTTCATTGATCTGTTACTCCTATTGAAAAACTATATTTCTGTACATCTTTATCTCCTCTTCTTTTAATTCACTTCTTACTGTAACCTCTCATTGTAGGTATTCCTTGTTGCCACAAGTTTTCTATATCTATCTTTTCTTTTTCTGTGACACATTTGTAAACCATAATCATATCTCCTCTCTTTCGTTTTTCTTCCAGTTTGGGTAACTTTAATTAGTTTATCTAGTCTTTCTTCATAGCTCAGTTCTCTTAGACTTGGTACCCATCTTGTTGATGCTCTTTGCATTTTTTCTAATTTGGTAATATGTTTCTTTAAATGTGGGTTCCATACAACTGCAGCATATTCCAAGGTAGGCCTAATAAAGGATGTGAAAATTTTCTTAACCATTTCTTCTTCTATATAAGTGAAGGCGTGCACTCGCATATTTGCTAACAATGCATACTTGTTTCTCACTTTTTCATTTATATGATCATCTCGTGTCATATCTTTATTTATCATTACTCCTATAATTTCTTTCTTTCTCTGCTTCATTTAATATTTTATTTCCAAGTTTGTACTGCTAATTTGGTCTTCTCTCACTTCTTCCAAACTTAATAATTTGACACTTATCTGCATTAAACTCCATCTGCCACTTATGACTCCAGTCTACCATTTTGTTCAAGTCTTCTTGTGATTTTTTACAGCAGTCTTTATTTTTTATTGTTCTTTGTACCTTTGTATCATCAGCAAACATATTCATATAAGTGTCATCTATATAAGTGCCATTAACTTCTATATAATTTATATAAATTAAACACATTATTGGTGCCAATACTGAGCCCTGTGTTTGTGTGTGTGTTTATAAAATGGGTATTTCTCACATTCCAGTAAAGAATATGGGTCCTTGGGGGATAACTGTGGCGAGGGATAGGACAGGTATAGGGGCTCATGCCACCTGACCCAAGGCAATTTAGGGTATCATAGATGGCCTTGCCTGACCTCACCTGACCTAACTTGGATATCCTGGAGACTCCTCCCTCCTCCCACCCTCTAGTCATGCCCTCTTATACTCTCGGCATTCCCGATGTGTCCTCACTCTGGCCTGACACTTGGAGCATCAGTTGTTCTCTAGAAGGAGGACTAGTTGGTTGTGTGATTTTCATACCCCAAAGAAGTGTCCTCGTTTTGGTCTGACCCTTGGAGCCTCAGTTCTTGTGTAGAAGGAAGACTAGTTGGTTGTGTGTTTTTCATACTCCAAAGAAGTGTCCTCGTTTTGGTCTGACCCTTGGAGCCTCAGTTCTTGTGTAGAAGGAGGACTAGTTGGTTGTGTGTTTTTCATACTCCAAAAAGCTTCTTCACTTTGTCCTGACCCTACTAAGTTGTGTGTCTCGTAGCCAGTTAGTTGACAGTGAACGCGTTAGTGAAGAGGTCGTCACCATGCCCAAACACCATGATACTTGGAACACCTCCATGCCCCGGAGATCTGCAGCGTCTTGGGTGAAGGATGCAAAGACTGCCAACAAGCCCTACGCTCGCCGTTTTCCCTACACCAATACATTTGAGAGCTACGCCGTACGATATGTGACCAACTGCCTCGCCAAGAAACAAGTTTATATTGGTAAGTGTTTGTTTACCTATTGTAATATTTTGTATTCTATAGTCCCTAATTTCGGTGTCCTCTTGCGTTGTAACAAAACATTTCTAGTCTCCTACTATATTCCAATTCTTTGTTCTCACTTTCATTCCTTTTCCCTTCAACTGAATTTATAGCTTCTATTTTATCTATGTCCTGTTGGACAGGATCCAACATATTTTAAATTTATTATCTTGGTTATTATAACAATTTGTTAAACCTGCATAGAGAAACCCATTTTAATTCTTTGCCCAATAGCTATGGCTGTTATCACTTTTCTGTAAGCTGAACCACGGTATAATTTGCATCACTGTCAGTGGTAGAAAAGAAGTTGTCTGGGAAGTAAGCATTTAGTTCTCCTTTTATTTGCGTTACATTGATAAAAATAGCAAAATAGAGCTGTAGGAAATACTACCGATGTTTATAGAAAATAAGCCTACAGCTAGTGACGAAGATGTTCCACACTCCACTTGTTTTTGTTAATAGTATTGGAATCATCCATGATTTTTTTTTTTTTTTCATATTCCCGTAATATGAATAGCTTCTATGAATTTTTTAAATAATTCGGCGATCAAGTTAAAATCATGTATGTTAGCTCCATACATACATTAAAGTTGCCGCTGTAAAAGTGTCCCCAAAGAAAACCTGAAATTCGTGACGTCACCGGAAATGAAGGAGTCGGCCATGTTTGTTGTTATGCGAGAGGTCCGCTTTGTTTACCAAGCTGCGGATGCCACTCTCTCCTTATTTCTCCACCTGAATGTGTAACCCTATGCACAACTGGGGGCTAGAACAGTTGGAATTGGTGTGTGGGACGGCGCGAGGAAGGCGGGAGGGCCACTTGCGCCGCCATTACGGTCAATAATTCACTCCTGCGTTCACAAGTATGTTTTGGGCACTGACTTGGCTTACTTCACAACACCACACCGAGGTCAAGGGTATTTTATCCAAGGGTCAGTAGGGTCTTCCGGGGACACGAATAGGGTCATCGATGTAGGGCATTTGGGGTCCTGTGTATGTGTGTGTGTATGGTTTTATTTTATTATTATTTTTGTAGGTGTGTGTTAGGTAGCTTTTGCATTGCGACTTTTCTTCTGGAGGGAATTATTTGGCACCCCTTCGGACCCAAGCCAAACACAGCCTTTTCGTTCCTTCCACTGTCTCTCCTTTCCTTATTTTGCCTTCCTTCCACTGTCCCTACTTTCCATATTTTTTCTTCCTTCCACTGTCCCTCCTTTCCTTATCTTTTCCTTCCACTGTCCCTCTCCTTATTTGGTAAATATTGAAAGGATTACCGTTATTGCGTACAGTTTTTCTACCTTCATTACCCACTAATTTAGACCATTCTAAGACTATTTTCTCCTATGGCATTTCCAAGATAGGGCATTTTGAAATTAACCTAACCTAGACTGCATCAGACTACCGGGACCTAACCTGGGCAAACTACCGGGACCTAACCTGGGCAGACTACCGGGAAATAACCGTGGTAAAGTACAGTAATTGACCGGGGTAATATACTGGGACCTAGCCGGAGCTGGCAACACTGATACAAAACGGTAATTCATTCAATAAATACCCCTTATTTTTCCTTCCTTCCACTGTCCCTCTCCATATTTGTCCTTCCTTCCACTTTCCCTCTCCGTATTTTTCCTTCCTTCCGCTGTCTCTCCGTATTTTTCCTTCCTTCCGCTGTCTCTCCGTATTTTTTTTTCCATCGTACTTGTGGTCCTTCTTCTCATTGTCTTCTTGTGGTGTAGCATTTTTCTAACGTAAGTCCAATTTCAACTGCAATCAACTTCTGTGTTGTTTACGGACTTTGCTTGTTGTTCTCTCATTATATATAGGGACTGGAAGATATGCTTTTAGTATGTTTAATAAGCCTTTCCAATGTTTAGATGTTCTCGATAGCCTACATTGTATCTTAGAGAGTTAAGATGACAGTTTTGACTGGAGTGGTGATGGAAACATACAATTCATATATTGACTTAGTAGGGAGTCATTATTCTTGCAGTCAATACAAATTTAGCTGTACTTATTCATAGTTAAGAACACGTGATTGCTATGTTAGTTCCTTAATTATATATATAACTAGTAATTGGTTAGGGTTAATATGTATGTGTTTACATTCATCAAATTGCAATGTCACTCTTTCCCTGTTTAACTAGACTGATATCTAGATGATTTGAGGTTGCAGGACCTTTGAAATTGTATATTGTGATTATCGTACAGTGTTAATGCCTGCAGTAATATACCATGATGATGACTGCATTATTTTATAGCTTGTAAATTGTGTTCATTTTTTCTTTAATCAGAGGGAGACAACATGGATGCCAGCAAGACTCTGGGCATGACCTCGGCCATCAGCTTAGCCAAACCAAAGCCGTCAGACTTTGAACACACGCGTGAGTTGGAAGATTACTTACGGCAAGCTCTCATGTTCGAGAAGGACTCCGAGCTAAACCACAGGTAGGTTGTTATACTTTATACTGTCATCATATCATTCTTCACTTTACTTCTGATTTTGATTGGAAGTACTAGGTGATTTCTTTATGATGGCACTGGGATTCAGTTTCACATATTTTATGATAGTATTATTATCTCTTCCAAAGTTCTCTTCTGTTGTATATATATATATATATTTTGTTTCCTTTCTTTTCTGGTCTTTAGGCCTTTAAGAAACTTTGTTATATGGGTTTATGTATATATGTGCACAATTTCTGACTTAATTTTATAGTGATCATAACAATACCTGCTGAGATATGTGTTCTAACTTCATCCTCAGTTGTTCCTGTGCAATATTTAATTTTGGTATCCTGTTTCAGGTTTGATGTCCTAAGGAAGCTAAATGCACTTGTTACGAGCTGGATAAAGGATGTCAGCATTAACGTCAAGAATATGCCACCACAGGTATGGTACCTATTACCGGTATCCCATGTTTATGTCTGTCTAGCATGGAAAAATTTGATGGTCTTAAATATTGTGTGGATGCCAAATACAATATCATAATTTTCTAAATTCTGTGTCCATCTGTAGGATTGCAATAATTTTGTTGTTGTTGTTGGATATTTTATGCCCCTCTCCACCAGCAAATGGTGCTCCGCAGGGCCTCTCAATATTATGAAACACTATAATCACTTGTAATACTCATATCATCTGTGTCGTAACACTCAGCGAACAGATGTGTTTTCATCAGTCTTTTCTTAAAAATGGAACAATTTTCACTACTCCGGACATTTAATGGCAATCCATTAACGAGCCTTGGTGCTCACCTTTCAAACGCTCTGAAACCCATTGTCAGATTACTCTGTGGCTCATTTAACCTGTATTGTTCATCAATATGCCGAGTTCCATAGAGGAATTTACTTGAAAACCTCCGGTTTTCCAAATTTCAATGCTCGAAATGTTAGAAGATATATCTTGTACACAATCCTCGCCTTTATTGGTAACCAATGGAGTGCTGGAGTTATTCTCTCATGAGATGGATGACCTTTAGTTAATCTTGCTGCCCTGTTCATTATACTTTGCAGTTTTCTTAACCGATAGTCTGGCAAACCATAATAGAAGGAATTGCAGTAATCCAGTCTGCTTATGACATAGTTATGAAGAAGGACCTTCACGGTATCCTGATCTATATATTTTCTAACAAAAGCAATGTTCCTCAAATGGTAACCAGAAACTTTCACCACTTGATTAATTTGAGCTTCAAAAGAGAGCAGTTCACCTAGTAGCACTCCTAAATCTTTCACTTTATTTCTTACATCCAGCGTATTACCATGCACTCGTAAGCTTGAGATATCCAATCTTCTATTATTGGTCTTCTTTCCAACGACCAAACACTCTTGGTTTTAGCTTAAGTTGTTTCAAATCCATTCCATCCTTAATATCAGACGTAATAACACTCGAATTCTCCTCAGCATCCACCACATTATTTATAGACATATAAAACTGGGTATCATCAGCAAATAGTTTAAAGCACCATTTAGCAGATTTACTTGTCGCTACTGTATTACTGGTATATATTTCTTCATTTCCTCCCCAACATGAGTGTGTTTGCATTATAGTACAGTATTGTGTTCATAGACACTATGGGTGAGAGGGTATCCAGTCATTTCGCCACACCACGGAGTCAATTCGCCCACACTATGAAGTCAATTCGCCCACATTATGGAGTCATTTCGCCCAAAGTTACTGGTGGTTCATTTACCTCTCGTTGCATGTCACTTTGCCCAATCTTGGGTACACGTTCCATTGGGGTTTTTATCAAGTGATAAATAAAGAATTCGAAAAGAAAGGCTGTGTGTAAGTTTTTTATATTCATGAACTGAATATAGATATGGAATTAAAACTTTAAAACCTACTTAAATGTAAAGTAGCCTCTAAAAAAAAAACAGGCAAGATTCAGCTGCACACCGGGGCATTGAGATGAACACAAGCTTTCAGCTCACATACTCATCCCAAAGAGCGAATATTCTACCTTGCAAATCCCTATACTTTTTCCGCTGGATCCTTTGTAGCTTTTTATCAGACACTAGCCTTATGTATATAGATGTTAATTTAGCCTCATTGTGGAGAAGGATTACAAGGAGGTAAAATTGGAGGTTGCATCTACCTGCAGCACGTTTGTTTAATCTATTGTGCCATCCAAACTGCTTTCTCATAATCGACTGTTATGTGTTGAACAGAGGGCTCATTTGGTAGCCTGGCTAAAAGTTCCTGGAAGACCTTTCAGTAATCATGCAATTTCGGTAAACGTGCAATTAACAAACGAGAGAAATTGACCTGTAGTCGAAATGACTCCATGGTGTGGTGAAATGACCGTAAACTAGTGAGAGAGATTTTCAGTTTATGAGTAATTAAAGTACATGTACTGGTATATACATCTTCAGTTTGCACTATAAATTTTGTTTATTAGTATTGGTTTATTTTTATCAGCTCTGTGTATGTGAATCAATGCACATGTCACTCACTTATATTGTATTTCATGATATAAATGAAATATCACAGAGTAGCTTTTGAGACTTAACAAGCATTATTTTGATATGTAGATTGATTAAAGTTGTTGATTATTGTTGTATTTTCAGATTGCAGAAACAGTTGGGGGGAAAATCTGCACCTTTGGTTCTTATCGGTTAGGAGTGGCTGGTAGTGGTGCTGATATTGATGCTCTGTGCGTGGCGCCAAGACACATTGAACGCACAGACTACTTCAGCAGTTTCTACGAACTGTTGAGAAATCAGCCAGAAGTGACTGAGATGAGAGTGAGTATATTAGTAATTTATCAGGGGATGTTGCAATGTACAGTTGTGATAAAATCTAATCATCCATATAGGGGTAACTTGCATAAGAGCTTCCCTCTGATAACATTTCCAATAAATTGGTAAGGTACCATCTTTTAATTTTCTACAAGCAGCTGTACACTTCTTAAAACAATTACAATATATGTGAAAACATTAGACAGAAAATTGTTTGAGATACCTTTATGTGGATGCTTATTGTTGACCACTACTGTTTATTCTCTGTTTTATACTTGGATATGAATTATGTGAGCTCGTACAACAGTAGAATTTTGCTATCATAATCATTCTTCATTTCTTTTATTATCGAAACTCTCAGTTGTGCCACTGTCCTTAATTCTTTACAGTTCTCCATTCCAGCTTATACTCTTTACACACTAATCTGACCCAAAGTTGCAATTTTGCTTCACAATATATTCTATTGCTCTCTTTTTAACATCATCTTATCTGTAATGCTTGCAGAATTACTGCTGTCAGTAGTGTAGAAAACTTTCTACCTCGTATAGGTTGCTTTTCTGAAATGGAATGGGCCTTTCTTTTATATCCATCTTGTAACTTGTAAAGAAATATTTCAATGGTTTATGTGCTATTTTTAGGCAGTGGAGGAGGCGTTTGTGCCTGTGATCAAGATGAAATATGAGGGGATCGAGATTGATCTGTTATTTGCCCGACTGGCCTTGAAAGAAGTGCATGATTCTGTGGATCTTCGGGATGACACCATCCTCAAGAATCTGGACGAGAAATGTGTTCGGAGCCTCAATGGTTGCAGAGTGACTGATGAAATCTTACGACAAGTGCCCAACAGGGAGAGTTTCCGACTGGCTCTCAGGGCCATCAAACTCTGGGCCAAACGTGAGTGTTTTGAATGCTACAGTTAGCTTTCTGTAAAAATATAGGCATAATAATTAGCTTTTGTATACCTGTTATTACCACCATCCAAATGCTTATATACAGGTATAATATGATTTTTTGATGAAAGGTTATATAGTCTCAGCTAGCAATGAATCCATTGGGTCTGCTTTGATGATACTCATCACCTTTCCTAGATTAGTTAGTGTTATGAATAAGATTTAACTATTTATAATGAATTATTTTATGAGTCAACAGATCCAATACTCTCAATACCAGATACTTGCTTACAGAAGTATATATTTTATTTCTTTCAGTAATTGATGTAAAGAAAAGATTCTGTGATATGTATGATTTTCTGCAAGTATAATTATGGGTGTTTGTGCACAAGTATGGATAGTTTGTAACCAGTACTTGTATATTTGTAACTATATCTATATTATCTTTCAGGCCATGGTGTGTACAGTAATGTGCTGGGTTACCTGGGTGGTGTGTCTTGGGCCATGCTTGTTGCCCGCACCTGTCAACTCTATCCAAATGCCACTGCCTCCACTCTCGTTGAGAAGTTCTTCCTCGTGTTTTCAAAGTGGACGTGGCCTGCTCCTGTGTATCTCAAGCAGCCCTATGATGCCAAACTTGGGTTTAAGGTTAGTGTGGTCAAGTTTATAATAGGTAAGGTAAAGATAACATTATGAAAAACTACATAGTTCCGTGTGGTCTTTTTATGTAGTTGATGGTAAATGCAGTGTTGATTGTTGACTCCTAACTCCTGTGGCAAGTCACACATCACCTTCCTTATCTTAAGCTGTATACCAGAGCACACTACTCTTTATAGTCCAATTTACATATATGTTTTCCCATAAACTCAAAACTTGTGCAATGGGGTTTATAATATTTGACAAATTTCTTGTTTGTTTTGTGTACACTATCATTGTACAGTAAGGTTCGACTATACCGGCTAGCTACATTATTGGGATGGGTTGAGATAACCTCATGTTTCTTTAGAAAGTGAATTTTTCTGTTGCTTACAGAATTTTCTTCGTCTCTGTAGCCTATCTCCTTAACTGGCAAGTTGTGTTGCCACTAATGTCAACTGGTAATAATGTGATTTTCCTTACCCCTGTCAGGTGTGGGACCCTAGAGTGAATGTTCAGGACCGCTTTCACCTCATGCCCATCATCACACCGGCCTACCCCCAGCAGAACTCTACATTCAACACATCTCAGTCCACCCGTGCAGTCATGGTAGAGGAGTTCAAAGCTGGGCTACAGATTACAGAGGACATTATGCTTGGGAAAGCCACCTGGGACAAACTCTTCCAGCCACCCAACTTCTTCAACAAGTACAGGTAATGGTGATCAATCTCCACTTGTATGTCTGAATACTGTGAATTTGTTAATTGTAGTTGTAAGTATAGAATCATTGCTTTTGTAAGCTGACAGCACTACCTGATAATGGATAAGATGTTGAAGTACAGAATTTACTTTGGTGGTACTTCATGAGATCCTCTGTTTTCCATATTTCTTCCTTATCTCAAAGGTCCACTATCCTAACCATTAGATGTTTCTTCTTCTGGATGCAAATCCAATTCAGATGCTTGCAGGGCACATACCAGTATCCATTCAATGAATCAGTCCATATCAATGGTGCATTGCTCATAATTATGATTATTTTCTTCTCTTAGAATCGTGCTCTTAGTAATATCCATGAATATGTCTTGAAATACTGACAAGCCTTTTTGTAAGTTCTTTATTTCATTTATGTTTCCTTTGAGATGTAAATGATAGATCTAATATTTGATTATTTGATTTTTATTTTTCCTTTCTTGACAGACACTACCTAGTTGTAATTGCTGGAGCACGAACTGCTGAAGATCACCTGGAGTGGTATGGGTTAGTGGAGTCCAAGATTCGACACCTAATCTCCAGCCTGGAACATAATCCAGCCATCAAGACAGTGCACATTAACCCCGCCACCTTCACTTGCTGTGACCCAGAATATGCACAGACTCCACACTCATCCTGGTTCCTTGGTGTCGAGTTCAACAAGTCAGAGAACATTAACATTGATCTCACTAATGACATCAACAAGTTTGTGGAAGTGGGTAAGTCGTCGTCTTGTATGATGTTCCCCAACAAAACATCAGACTCTATTCATACAGTATAACTGCCAGGAATTTTAGAAATGTATTTCTCTATTAATTTTTCTTTGTACTGTACAGTAATTGGAAGTTAAAAAGGGTAAATATGCAATAGGTATCGAATGATTGTGTAAAAGTGTGCATTAGGGATTGGTACAGTAAAAAAATTTGTGTGCAAATTTGAAATGCCTTCTACTTAAATCCACAACAAACTTTATTAGTTTTTATGAGGGTATCATGCTATGAGCCTATTCTTACTAATATTTGTTTGAAGATACTAGAATCTGTAAATACTAGAATTTGTAAACAAATTGTTATTTGCCTTACAGTGTACAAGCAGAGTACTTACAATAAAGCCTACAAAGAAGGCATGGAGGTTAACTGCAAGTATGTCAAACGGAAACAGCTAGGACAATACCTCACTCAAGAGGTGTTAGACCGCTACAAGCCCAAGGCAGGGGAAGAGGGAGGACAACCACGGCCCATCGCTCACAAACGCAAGTCCGACCCGGTGTCTCCCGACTCACCCAGCACTGCCAGCCCAGAAACCACCAAGAAAGCCAAGATTGATGGAGAATCATTACCACACCAGGTATGTTGATGGCCAGAGGGATTTCTCATACAAATTTGGTAACCATATACTGTACACCATCCTATCTTCTGATCGTTTTTCAGTCGGTCTGTAAACAAAGGAAACTGAAGGGAAATGTTGATAAAAGTAAGGTGATCGTATTTGAGAAGGTAGAAACAGAAATGATTGACTTTGTTACACCCAATAGAGTGGGAGTGACTACTGGAACTAAGTGTGAGGTAACTCTTGGGAGTGATTGGATGGAGGAGGTGAGAGAGTTTAAGTATTTACTTGAGAACATTTCTGTGTAAACATTGCAGTATGGAAGGAAAAATTAGGGAGGGAGAGATAGGGGATAGGATCACTGGGGAGAATCATGAAGGGTAGAAGTGTGAGCATGGAAGTGAAAAGGGGACTGCGATATAGTATAATCCTGCTAACACTGACATATACGTCGGAGACATGGACATGGAGTAGAACTCACCAGTCTAGAATAGGTGCAGTGGAAATGAGTTACTTGAGAGGAACATGTGGACTTACCTGCTTCCATTGTCCTTGCCTTCACCAACTTCATCACTCTTTTCAATCTAACATTGACCAACGTTGGTGACTGTGAAAACCTCAGTTATACACCCAACTTCATGTGAGAACACTGTCAATCTTCTTTGTAGGTCCTGCTGTATATTCACACATTCATTACTTCTTCCTGTGTAACTTAAGTTTCAGTTTCCTGTTGAAGCTACTCTTTCATATTGTACTGTACATATATTCTCATCACCTCTCCTATTCTACTCTTTAACAACAAGAAAATTTAGTACAGTAATTACTCAATACCAAATTTTTTTTAGAAATCTAATTTGGTTAATACTTGAATCAGTCAGCAGGATAATCATTACAGTATGTGCAGAATAAAGACCCCTTTTAACCAATGTTCTGTGTACGTATTCCTGAGGGCGACTGTACATAACATTCTTTGCTAGGTGCTTGTGTACTGTCATTCTTAGTAAATATTTGATTAGTGAATCCTTTTCCTCATTCTACCCCTCCTTGTTCTGTGTCATTCCCTGTGGTGATGTCTTAGTCTCTTCGTTATCACTGCTTGCTTAGTCGACTTAGCACATGATCTGATTCATTCCTTCAGGACAAGAATGACTTGACTGACCTCTTGTAATGCCATGCCTGAGTGACCTAGTCCAGAGATGTCTCTGCCAAGAACCGTGCCAGACGTGAGACGAGAAGCAACAGAGCAGATAATTTGTAATGTTTCCTGCTTGCCCAGGCTCCTTCATCTCTATGTGCTGTTATGATAGAGACACTACAAATGCAGCTACAAAAATGAGCTGCCACCACACCAACAGAAGTAGCAATGAATATCACAGAAGAACTACTGGAACAAGCTGTCATGTCTATCTGCTTCTTTTGCAAGGTCATCCTTGCCCATCTCCATCAAGCCATACTAAGTTCACTTCGTTCTCTATGCCATTGGCTTACCCTCTTCTCCTACACTGTTCATGTAGTCTTGTTAGACCAAGCACATCCCTCCAAGTTATTGGTGGCCACAGCTCTTCATCTGTCTGCACACCTGGCTGTTTATTAGCAAGACATGCTTCCCAGTGGAGTTGGTGCATCACCCAAGATATGCTTGGATCCACGAGTGTTGAACATTTACGTGATAATTTATTGGTTTAACTAGACATTACGTCACAGTTACCTACAATGTGTTTCAGGGCCCGTAACTCATAATTTTTTGTAATTATCTTGCAAAATAATTGTTGTATCGGATTGGTACTTTGGCATAGTGTACAACACACTTCAACCTAATTTTTAGCAATGTAGTGCAATGTCAAATGTTGTTAATTATGGCATTTGCTCTTGATTCTGATGGCATAGCCAAGAACACCCACTACTCCCTCCAGTAGGAATGGTAGAAACGAGGGTGGTTGCAGTGTATCTAGATTACGGTTGTTACCCTTAACGACGATACCATACTCTCATTACACTTATCATTTATTTGATGATAGTGTGATTAATATTTAGCCTACAGTGTGGTGTATATAAGTGCATAATGTTTTTACACACACGCAGGGGACTTTAAACGCTAAGAGTAAACGCCTTCATTTACAACATTTTCCATTGCACTACATGCTAAAAATTAGGATGAGGTATGTTGTACACTGCCAAAGTAATCAAACGATTAGTCATGGGCCCTGAAACCCATAGTACACGTGTACATTAGTATTGTGTATATGACAGAGTTGGTATTATGTGCACTATTCATATAAACTTGTGAGTGTATTTGTACTGTATCAACTTGTTGCTCCCATAGTACAAACTATTGATTATTGTACATATTTGTAATGTTTATCATATATACCATTTTTTATGCCTTATTAGACATACTCTTTTTTTAAAAATAAAAATAAAAGTTGACATATGGATGTTGGATTGGAACAGTGGTAGCCTTCTGGCTCCACCTTTGTTTGAGCGGTGTGCAGGGAGGAGAGTGTATTAGCTTCTCAGGGAGGATTTTCTCCCTATATTGAATATAATTTTGTATATGAAATCTGGATTTCCTTGGTTTTGAAGGCTATAATAAATTTATTGATGTCATTTTTCACTGATCTATTTACCCCCAATATTTGCATGTGTATATTGTGTTTGGTTACACATTTGTCTGTGACTAATGGTTTCAATATGCCCAGAAAAAGGGAATACTGTGCACAAGAAATTTTGGTGACTAGAACCAGACAAGATAAACTATCACAGATAATCAGAGAAATGTGGTTTACGATGAAAAAGAACTTTTCTGCAGAACCAAAAGGAAGACCACTACTAGTGTTGTTGAAAATGAGGACAAATGGGATGACAAATATATTTGAGAAGCGAAGGATGTGTTGTACTGATGAGTAAATATGAAAAAAATACAGAAATGAAAGTAAGATTCAGATATGAAATTAATTAAACATACAATTTGAAGTGCAATACTTAGAAATGAAACCAATGGCAGTATAACCTGTTATGGTATTGAAGGTTAAAGCTGACCTCCTTTACACCACCCATTTTAGAATATTGCACCCTATTTCTTGGCTATGTCTCATAAGCATATGTCAGTGTTTGCAGGATCATTTTATTTATCAGCCCATTTCCACATCCATGCTCACTTATCTACCATTCATGATTCTTCCCAATGATTGTAAGAATGTCAATTTCGCATGGCTCTCTTATTTCCCCTTCCATGCTCCCATTCTAACACAATACTGTTCCGAGATGTTTAAACTACTTCCTCCATCCTCTTACCACCCAAAACTATCTCACACCCTCTCTCATTTGACACTCACCCAGTAGGTTGTTGCAAAGTCAATCATATCAGCTTCTGATCTCTAAAATACAATCACCTTACTTAAAAGTCTCCAACTCTCCCTGTGCAAACATTCCCATCTCCCTTGGGCAAGCCCACACATTTCTAGCCCATATGTACTCTTCCACCTTGTTACCCATCTGACAGGTTTTGTGATTCGGCTCTTGAGTTGCAATCAGAGTCACTCATTGATTCCCTTCCCCCAGGCGAGTCTCAACGGTGATGATTCCAACATCTCCATGGATGAAGCGTACTCCACCGCTGCCGTCCCGAACCTTGCACCAGAGATAAATGGCAACCAGGTTAGAGCATCCTTCATTTAGTTTTTGTTCTATTGTTGTTAATTTTTAAAGTTGAAGGTATCCTGGACGGGGGTATTTCCCTCAAAGATGTGGGCAATGCTTTAAGTGTTTAATTGCCCTTTTGGAACAGAGCCAGTCCCTTTCCTCCTTTCAACTGTCCCTCCTTTCTTTTTCCTTTGTGCTTTCAATCCATTACAATATTTTCTACAGGGTCAAGACTCTATTAATTTTATTTTAATCCTTGGTACATTTCCTGTCCAGAATGCCAGTGTATAACAAAGGCTTACTGTACTCTATCTGATTTTACCATTTGAGTTCTGGTGTCACTGTTATATTTTGGCGAAATACAGAATATTTTGTTGTTCCAGTCAATAACTAAGAAACCTGTTTGTTAACGGGTACAGCCGGCAGCATAAATTCTCATCTATTTCATGTATCTAATGATGCAATTATGACCAGACAGATGCATTCTGAATCAGTTTCTATTCTAACAACATATGTAAATTACCATACGAGAAGTATACAAGTCATCTCGGCATTCAAATTGTGTTACAACATCACTATAGCTCATACATACGCAGGAGGAAATGAAGCGAACTTGTGCTGCCGACTGTAAACTGATTTTCCTAGGGCCATTTTGATGTTCTTAGCATGTAATAACTTACCAGAAAATTGGAGGTAAGTTTACACAACATAATTAATATTGTAATTTAGAGTAAGAACTGCATTGTCATCCTGAATGGAGCTTTTGTAAGAGTACAGGTGATTTTATGCAATTGAGGAAATCCCACAGACACTTGGAAGGTAAATTGTTACATGAAATTGTCTTAACTACAGTCTTATTTGCAGCAATCCCTACCACTGTCCAGCTGAGGGTAACATGGAGTGAGAATATCTGTAAGTTGAATTCATCCCTTTATTTGAAGTGAATTAACTGCCTGCTGCTGTTGCTGCTGCTTTTCAGGGTTGTCCGAGTATCTGTCTGCTTGCTGCTTTGTATCTTTTGTGTTAACATGTCTGCCAACTATGCTTGTTGCATGTGAATCACTACCAGACACAATTCACTGAGTGAAAAAATAACACATTTAGAAACACTACGATAGACCACCCATGTTACACTCCCATAAATTTATTATCGGGTTACGTGTTCTGTGGTACGTGCATAAATTTGTGGACGTCTTGTTTCCTACAGCACCGTAATACTTGTATGATTTAATGGCTTTGAGTTGGAAAATAAAGAATTTATAATTGTGGGCAATAATGATGCTGGGTCAGTTGTGCTTTGGAATGTTAAGAATGACTCATGATCGTCACAATATTTTGCACTTGTCATTTCAGCATTTATGTAAAATTTTCGTAAATGCTTATTTTGTTCATCTTTTTATACATAGGGTAGCCTACAGTACTTAGAATTGTACATTATACTTCTTTTACAGACTTCCCTTGGCCTGTATACCCTATAGCCTACTTTTATGTAATGATACTTCTTGTGTAATTTATTGCGTGATTGTTGCAACATTGGATTATTTTGATGGCCCCTGCTTCAGCTACACCCTGACTACTACAGCACTGGTGATAGCAATGGTGATGGTAGTTGTGCTGTTGGCAGGGATACAAGAGCAATGTGCAAGATGGTTATCACTCCAGTCACCTCCTCCCCTCCTGCCTTATCCTGCATCCCCCATGTACACATTGATAGTTCACTAATAGATGAGTTTGAGGACTCGCCCAACTCTCATTTTCCATCTCCACCTCCAGGCCATCCCCTCCATCTTCAGACAATTCATATACATATGCCCCAGATGTGTCCCTTCCCCCAACCCCAGCACCAGTTCCCAGCTCCTTTCCCCTACTTTCCTTGCCTACTTGATGGGCATCATGCAACCATTTACCCAGAGCAACCTCCCCAGCCACCACAGATGTACCACCATTCACCTAGCTTACATCATCCTGATATGACCAGTGTGAATAATGAGCACTTTCATTCACCTCGCTTTTCAATGCAGCAGTATAGAGACACCTGTATTCCTCCAGATGGGGTTCATCACTCAGGCCCTTGTATCAAACACCCAGGCCATGATACCAGGGAAGGTCCCACACCTCCTCTTCCTCCTCACCAAGCAACTAGGCCTATGGGACCAAGCCCCATTTATCCCCACCTTCATGATCATAATTTCCCACCTCATTTCATGCACCCTTTGCCTCATCCCTCCAGCTCTTATCATATCTCATTCCCCCCACCACCCATGCACCACCCATCTCCTAGCCATGTCATGTCTCCTGGCCCCTTTGCCTTTTCCCCTGCACACTCTCCAACAGGTCAGCCAAGCCCTCTCCCACATCAGTGTTTTAGTTCGCCTCGGTGTTCTGGGCCTCGTCCCTCACTAATTCCTCACTGTTCTGGCTCATCTCCTCACCCTGGTATTCATTCACACCGCCATAAATTGTCACATCGCCATCTCAGTCCCATGACTCGCCATTCGAGCCCCTCCCGACATCCAAGTCCTACTCCCCAACACCTGAGTCCCTCTCCCCGACACCCAAGTCCCTCTCCCCGACACCCAAGTCCTTCGGCTCGACACCATAGTCCCATGCCTCGGCACCCTAGTCCCTTGTCACGACACCCTAGTCCATCACCCCGACACCCAAGTCTTTCACCCCGACACCCTAGTCCCTCGTCCCGACATCCTAGTCCCTCTCCCCGACACCCAAGTCCTACCTCATCCCCTCGCTACAATAACCATCACAAGCACCACAGCCACTACAGCCCATACCAGCGTAGCATCACCGCCGGCTCTCATGTCTCCTTCTCTAGAGCATTGAGACCACCACCTCTGGTTCTGGCCAGGCAGGTCTGTCACAGTCGGCAATAGATAGGGGCACAAATTCGAGTGGTACCACACTAACACATTTTCTTTCATCCTTCAGTTAAGCTAAGACTTCCTTTGTTGTCGAGCTTATGGCGAGGGAGGTAAGCAAGCCTCCCTCCAAACTAAATATAACAGGGGGAGCCAATATATGAAGGACAAAGGAAAATATATCAGTGTAATAGACAACTCACACTGTATATTATATAGGGGATTAGTGGTGCTGGGGTATTGAAGGGAAGTCTGGGTTTGTCTGGATTTTATAGATTTGTCTGGTAGGGAGCTCTTTATCCTCTCATGATTTGAAGTCACACTTATAGTTTATGGGTAAGTTTCAGAAAATATTTTTCATTATCAATGTGGTGATATAGATTGATGCTTAGAATATTTTGGCAAAGGGCAAAAGCATTTTTATAACTGTAGATGTGTGTGTGTGACTGAAAGAATGAGTGAGAAGGATGAACAGTGACCAAAAAATAGTATAGGGAGAGAGATTGTTAGAAAGAGGTTTACTGACTGGCAGGCAGGCAGATGATAACCAGACAGATTCTCAGAGACAAACAGACAGACAGTGGTACATTAGACTTGAAGAAATACCTTGATATTAGTATGGTTATTATTAAGACTCATTTTGAAATGTTTATATTATTTTACTTCCAAAATGGTTTTGCAAAACAATGATCATTACATAATGATACAGGTAATGAGCAAATGGCCTTTATAAATTAATGTCGTATTGTACTGGTTGTCCATCAGTTCATGGTGTGATGATTATGTGTTACAATACAGTGAATTAGGTGAAATGTAGTGGTAATTGGTATTAGATTGTCAAGCATGCATGCATTTGCATGCTTTTTCTTATTAATTTCCATTCCAGTATTAATTTCCATTCTTTATTATAATCAGTAGAGGTATATTAGCCTGAGTTAGACTAGATTATTTTCAATACCATGCATGTTAGGGCCACATGCAGGGAATATTATAGTTTAGGCTGAGCCATCGTACCATTTGTTGTACTTGCTTAGTTCATTGCTTTTCCTGCATGTAGCCTAGATTGCCATCAGGCTTACTGTGTATTGTACCAGTTAAGCATACTGTGCCAGTAGTTTTCCATGCATGTGATATGATTTCTGTGCATTTAAATGGACTGTCACACAAGTTACAACAATCAATATGAGTTAACTGCCTCCATGTATGTACAGTACTGAGGAAAGTGTAGAGTACTGGTAGCAATTACATTAGTGAAGTATTTGGAAGTCATGTATAATAGGACATGGTATATTAAATTTTGAAGTTTGTTGTTTACATTCATATTAGCCCCTTCTTTCCAATCTCAACTTGCAACACTTGTGATCAAGCATACAAACTTGTGGGGTTGTGGGATTGGCATGGGAGTGTTGAGTGACTCCACAATTTGTTTGTTTGTGTACTGATATTTACAATGTATTTTCTTAACTAAAGTTTATGATTTTTGTAGTTTGGATTACACTGCACTAGATATAATATATGTACAGTCGGCAAAAAAAGTTTCGTTACCACCCCTACGTTAATTTTAACATCGGTAATCTCGGTAGGATAGGTACTCCGCCGACTGGGCAGCTGTGCCTCTTGTCATCCGAGACATCCAGGACGGCTATCGTCTTTGCCCAGGCTGATAATATGCAGGCTGCGGCAGTGACAACTTTTTTATATCAAAAGTTTAGCTGATTTTAAATTAAATTTTGAGTGTTCAAGAACTATTACTATTTAACTATTCATACTTAAACATATGGAAATACCTTTCAGTATTTTAGAACAAGAATAACCGTGAAATGACCAGAAAAAATAGCACTGGCTGAAAAAACGTCATTCCTACTTCCCTGCTCATTAGACACTGAGGGGCACGGAGGGTGACGGAGGTATTTAAGACACTCGCGTCATGCCTGACTCGCCAGTCAGGCCTACCAACTTTACATCACACTGTTAAAAGGATGGTAATGAAACTTTTTTTGCCGACTGTACTTTTGAGTTATATTTTAGCAAATGTATAGGGTTTCCTTTACTTCATTATTAAAAATAATTTAAAGAATTAACCCACCTCTGAAGTCTAAACTTGGTCCCTTCACATTCCCATTCCCTACTGCAGAGACTGTCCAGTGTGGAGCTGCCAGATGTCCTCACCCCAGATACGCCCCAGCTGTCACTGACCCACCACACCTTTCCCATCAACTTGAATGTTAAGTGAAGCTGGGAAGGAAGGTGAAAAGAGAATAGAGGACGTTAAGTGAGGAGAGTTGAGACGGGGGAAGGGAGGTGACAACAGTAGAATGTTAGATCGTTGGGGCTGGCAGACCCGTCAGTGCGGTGACTCTGTGAGGGTGACTATAGCAGGAACTCCATATAGTACCAAAGTTGGCTGAATGAAGATTTCTGTGAGCAGTGAGTGTGAGGTTGTGAGCCATAGCTACCTCATGTGTTTCTCAATGAGTGTGGCGGTACGTTGGAGCCAGAAATTGCTACAAACACTTCAGCATACTGCTGGATTCCTGTGTGTCCAGTCTTCGAAACATTGGTATTTCCAGTGTTCAGTTGAATAACTAAGTAGTAAATATATATTAATACAGTATACTGTATATACCGATTTATGTGTTAATGTTGGAGTAAAGTGTCTCAGGTATACTGATACAGCATTTTTTTATATTGAAAATGAAAGGGTAAAATTGATATGGATAGAAATAAATTCCATGATCATGTGGGAGACGATGCTCAGTTGTGGAAATATTAAGTTACAACAAAGGAACATATGTGTTGAATGTTAGTAAATTAATTGAAAGTTGTCTTCTGGAAATGGAGGCAATGTGGAAGCTGTCAAGTAATATGAACTCAAACTTGAGAACATTTATCTTCGTCTCTAATGTTATGCTGTGGCAATACTGGAGTGAGAGTTGTTTTCACAGCTCAAGAGTACCGTATAATTCCATTAGTGTCAAAGCAGTGCAGTATGGTGCTGGGGAGTGTTTGTCGCCAACTTTGTTCTAGGAGAAGTCTGGGTACACTTCGAGACCATAAAAGAACAGAAACGGGTCACTTTCATCATTTTGGTATCTTTACTACAATTTACTGCACATACTACCATATCCAACAGTGTAATGTAGGGATACATTTAAAGTTTGTCTGGAAAACATAATGTTACCAGTGTTACTGAAACCCATAATAGAATATCACTACATCATGTTGTTGGTAATGTTGAAGTGTGCAGTGTATCAAAATGTTGCAGTAACTTGTCTCGTATTTCTTCTGGGTCTCAAGGTACAGTACAGTGTGTGTGTTTGTTGCAGGCGGTGCTGTGCGTCCCTAGTCGTGGAAGACTGTAGAGAGGGAGCAGTATATCCTGCTTTGGATGACCAGAGGTGTTGCTTCTGGTCCCACTCTCTTACATCCATATTGGAAAACTCCAATTCCTCATTCATAATCAGCTGAGTTTTTCAAGAATAGTTAGCCTGTAGATTAGCTCAGTGTAATAAAAGCACCCTAAACACATACCAGGGGCTCACAGGAGTGTCAGTGGAGGCCTAGGGATTGCATGAGTCTTGTTCATTCCGCTAGTATTATGGCGTAAATTGTAGTTATATCATTTTCACTATGATAAGACATGAAAAAAGTACAATATTATTTTTATTTGAGGTTAAATTGAAGGTGTCAAGTCTGGAACTTGTATGGTTTTATTTTTGTGTGTGTTTAGTTACTTTTGTTACACGATCATTGTTGAGGATTCATAATGTTAGATTTAATTTTGTATTTTATAATTTATTGGCCAGAAGTTTGGTATAATAGGATGAATAGCAAGACTTTTCCTTGGCAGCATAAGAATAATTTTGTGGGACAATCAGTGGTAGCAGATGTATATATTCTTTTTGCATCAGTTGTTACTATGGATATTATGGACAGATGGAATATTCTTCCTTACAAATATTTTGAGTAACAATGATAACGTTCGCTGCTGACCGTACCAGAGTGAGTTGTGGCGCAGGGTTTATGCAAGTATAATGTAGCTGCTATCGCTTTCCACAATTTCTGTCCCCTCCAAGTAGCTTCAAACTATCTGGCATAATACCAAACAAACACCAAAAATAATGGTATGATTGTTGGCAAGTCAGGTAATTTGGGTTATATCAATGAGGCCTGCACAGAAACTTTGGAATGTGACTGTACAGATTATTGTACTTGATTTTATGGTTTTGAGTGGCAATGATGAATCAACAGCAGTGTTTTATATTTAAATCTGGAAACCTGAAATGATGATGAGGTGTTAACTTACTGTCTTAACACATAGTTTGTACCCTGGCCTTTTTGATAATCTGAGGTGTCCAATGCCAGACTGAATTACTGCTAGCAGTTGTTACTACCAAGATTATTGTAACTAGGTCAGTGTTGTGTTAGGCAATTCAGAACTTCAACAAAGCCCACTGAATAGCATTAGAGGTATGCAGTTGGCGTTAATTACTTGCGCAGCCTCAGAAAACATTCTAGGAGTAGTAGGTTGTGTTATCTGGATGTGATTATTCTCCCAATTTTCTCTGCAAGCATATGGCATGATTGTCGTGATGACAATATCCTTGCAGTATATAATTGTCAGGTCATCAGCAAGCCCATGCACTAGCTACTTAATTTGATAGATGTGTATGAAACAGGGAGAGTTGATTCCAAGTGTTCAAGGCCATATTTAAGAACAGTGTCATCATATGTCCAGAGCATCAGAACAAAAAAGCAGTAGTAGCATTTTATTTTATTGAAATGTTAAAATTTAGTGATTCACTATTTTTCAGTGAACATCATTGAGTGCTTGCTTTCAAACATGGATGGTCATGGCTGTGAGTCTTGTGTTATGTTTCTTTCCTGTTACTCTGCCTTTTCTCATAATATCTACTACTGTACAGTATATGGTTCATTCATCAATCCTATGTCATTAAGGGTCACCAACTTCCCACTCAGCCATCTTCCTCTCTTGGAATGTCCAGTGCCAATTAAAAATATTTGAATATTGAAAAAAGGATGTCTTAAACAGATTATCCTACCAGAAAGAAATTTCACTTCTGTTTGTAGTAATTCCGAAATGTATTGTGCCTAAGATTTGATTTTCAACATGCCAGACGATAATGTTACAGCATGCTATGACACTGTTCTTAATTATGGCAATTCTGTTGCTAATTACGTCATGTGTGTGTTCTAGAGCAGATTATTTATTTTTTCAATAATAACTGCTAGATTCATATTTGTAATAGTTTCTTATATGGGTGTTTATGGTATCAATACTTGACCTAGCTATAAAGAGATTGCTCAAAACAGTGCTTGCTGGTTTCCATCAATTGTATACAGTGGTAGTACATACAGTATATCTTATCCATAATGTGAATGAATGTGTGTGTGTATGTCTGATCATTGCATTTATTGCCCTCAAAACCATCTTGGACCAAAACTTTCAAGTATATCTTGAGTAAAATCCTAAATAATATTAGCTTGCCCTGCTGAGTGTATCATTCAGTGTAATGTTGAAGGAAGTAAACTAAACCAACACAACTCATAATTTAAAGGTTGCTTCAAGTCCCAATTTCTTTTAGATAAATTAATATATTGATCATACGAGAAAAATTTTGTACTGCCACCACCTCTCTTGAAATATACATGCCAACAATATTCTGCCTTTTGCAGCAAACAGCAAGTAAGCTGCATTCTGTAGTAATGTTTTCAATATAAGGTATAAAAACAAACTGTCAACTCTTGCCGTGCCAGTGATTCTACCATACACAATAATTAGTAGAGCGATGGCCTGCAGTTTATTGGTTGTAGCTAGAGCAGTGAGAGACTATGTGTAGGTTGCAGGGATTTATCTTATTTTCACTGCATATGGCTTGAAATATGCCACTGTTTGCCTTGTTTGTAATGGATGGTATGATGACCCTGGTTGTGAGAGCTTGGTCATTGCTGGGTATGATCTTGGGGAGCATCACTACAATACTTGACCACCACCCCTTGTTGATCTTTAACATCATGGGGAAGAGCACAGTAGCCTTGATATCCACATGTTCTTATAGAGTTACTTTTATTAATTTAGCAGCTTTTTTTGTGACCGATACTGGAAATTTCTGATGTTAGTGAGTACTGTTAGGAGTATATAAATTAACAATGATAGCTTGTGTGCACAAAAACCATCCATCACTTAGCATCCTGTTTCCCCCCAAAAAAACATATTACAAACAATGGATGTTTACAATATCGGCCAAAGAAAAAATATGCTGAATAGGCATCAGCAGGCACAGTTGAGCTGACGTCCCCCTGGTACTGTCTAGTACTGTATTGCCATTATTTTCTCCATGAATATAGCATCTAGGAACAGTAAGTTTAGGTTTGGCAATGCTGTTGAAAGAGGAATGCAATTGGTAGTTGGGAGACATTGTATGCAGTGCAGAACCATAATGGTAGGAAGGTACAGTAATAGTCATGGTGATGATGTTGAGCAGTATGGTGGCTAGTTTTCATATCTAGGGAGCCAGCCACTGTACTAGTTGGCATCATTGCTTTCCTCATGATTTTTCTTGGCTGTTGCCTGCAGAATCATGAGGCAATGTTCTCGCTTAATATTTGTACAGTACATGTAGTTGGTGTAGATTGGCAGTGCTAGATATAGTTTTTGCATGCCAGGGTTGGAGAAATTGAATTAATGTAACCAGTCTGTCCCTTTATATGATGTTTACTGTGTTATTTACACCTAAAGTAATGAATACTGAGGTCTCCCACTTGTATTTGTTGCAGTGTGACCAATACAGTGAATCTATGATAATAAAGGACGCCTTACTTTAAGGGGACTGCACTGCCAGCAAAATTGGTGACCACTAATTCCTCCAAACTAATCCATTAAACAGACTCACTCATTATAGATACTGTTTTCTGGGTACCTATTGGAGGAATTGTTTACAAACGGTTTGCTGATATTATCTTACCCCTACTTTCTGCAAGTCCATCCTGTTTGTGCAGAACTTAATGGTTTGTGACTGGCTACATGGGAGTCAGGACTGCTGTACCTGCTGTAAATTTATTGTGGATAATGTATATTCAATGCAGTATTAATTTTATGTTTTCTCTATACCAAAAAGTAAAAAACAAAAAACAAAAAAAAACAAAAAAACAATTCATCTATAATAAATCAGCTGATGCTTGCTTGGCCCAGCAAGTAAGTAACTGGCAAAAAATGATAGGGGAAAAATATAACTATACTGTACTATTACTTTATATGTGTACAGTATATGTAAAGTATGCTTGTATATTTTTTACTCGTCCAGTTTGTGCAATTTGACTGTTTCCGCGTGTGCTCAGAAAAACGACGCACTCCAGTAGCTGCACCTGTACTGCCGAAAACAATGCCATCAGCCAGCCCTGGTGGGTGGCGTTGACATGTATATAAAGCCTTAACCCTGTGAGTGCCAGTGGATACTCATTTGAATGCAGTACAACCTCCTGTAGTTACTTATTACATATTTGTTGACACTGCTAAGAAAAACGTCAGTCAAGGTAATTTTTTACTCTTAGTATATGAAGTTGTACCGGTACTGTGGGACAATAAAATGGTTTGGAGTTAGGTTGCAGTAAGAGAAAATGACACCGGTGCTCAAAGGGTTAAGTGAGGTACTGCCACAGGGACCCATATCTGTTAGCAAGCGAGAGATGTAGCGTGTACCGTGCGAGTCTGTTTTATACCTAACATGATGTAATAGCCAACGATGGCAGATGCGTTTATTTTTCAGGAAGTATGAAACAGGTATGGTGAGAAAAACTACAAAAAATGAATTTGTAAAATATAAAAAGGATAAAAAAGAAGATAAAACACCAATAGATTTGTTTTATTTTTCTTGTATGGTGTAATCATTATTTGGGTGATTATGGCCTAAAGCTACATGTTGTGCTGTTAATAGTCTAGGTGCTAAGATATCTTAATTAATGTTGTATAATTTCTACACTTTCCCTTGAACCTGCTTAGCAAATACTGTATTGGTATGTCGTGTTGACAAACTATTAATTTAAGAACAGCAAGGCTTTGCAGAATCTAGAGTGCCAGGTGCAGATGAAAGGAAAAATATGTTATTTTTTAATTGCTGACTTTTCTCTTTGGTTATATTTACAAAATTACTTGAAATCAAGGTTTACTGACTTATCCGTGCAAGAAAAGCATATTGCCTTTGTAATCTTGTGCTTGTATATCTCGATAACACTTGTTAACCGTAGGTCAAGCTTTTTGATTAACAGTTAAGTGTAGCTCAGAGTTTCTCATGTGCTTGGCAGAGCTGGGAAATTGGGCTGCCATGTGATGATAACTTTGTTGTATATATATATATATATATATTATTCAGCTTTTCAGAGTTGGAGCTGAGGGAGGCTGGTGGTGGGAGAGGTTACCTACGGTACTACTTGTTTCCCTTGTGTTGATTCTTTTCCCTGTCTTCTATACATTGCTTCACATTTTTATACCTACTTTCTTTGTTTGGGGTCTTATTTTACTTGCTACGTATTGCTTTCCTACTCTCTTGTTTGTTTTCCTTTTCCTATCCTAGTCTTTATTTTGCTATCCATTCATTATTTTCTATTTAGGCCCCTCCTGTTCACCTGTTTAGTTCTCATTAGTCATTCCATAGTTCCACTTTTATCACCAGACAAGACTATATTTGCTGACTTAATCAATAATAAGTTTTTTAGTGCCAAGTTTTGTCATCTCAGTGCTTGAAGTGCATGTCAAATTAATTTTTGGTGAAAGAGAGGAATGATGTCCATGATGTAGGTGGATGGGAACATTAATATAGTTGTTGGTGTGAGTGGAAGGTATGGCAGGAGTGTAGGCCAAGGGTATAGGTGGGGAAGTAGGCCAGGAGAGTGAATGAATGAGTGTCTTGATGAGAGGAAGGAAATAATGTAGTGTGTACCAAGGGTGGGGAAGGAAAAGTAAAGGGAGTAAATTTGTAAGTGTTGAGAGCGTATCAAAGGAGTATTGGGAGGGGCCGGAAGTGAGGAAGTAATTAGTGTGTGTTAAAAGTGAGGTGAAGGAAGGAGTGTGTGTTGTTTACTGCCTGGCTTTGTGTGTTTGTATAGCACTAAGGTGTAAAAGCATGGCCATCCATATTTGACTATTTGTGTTGATACCTTAAAAGTTATCAGATATTAGAGGATTTCAGCGTTATAGCATACTGTACATTTATTTCCATTTTAGACATCCCATTTTTTTTTTTTTTTATCATATAATGCCTTCATTCAGCTTAAGTTATTTTCCATAAACATGCATATTCCCTTACAGAATTTATGTAGTGGAATTTTCTCCAATAAATTTCATAGCATTTAATGGCTTGTTTAACTTTAATCCACCGTAATCCATTGGGTAGAGCAATTTCATGACTGTAACCTGAACTTTAATATGTATAAAGATAGATAATTTAGGGGGTAATGTCTTGTGTGTGAACTGAAGGACCAGTGATTCCCACAAACTACGCCAGATTTTTTTTCTACGACATAATGAGGGAGGAGAAGACTAAAGACTGGAAGACCGCTTATTGCCTTCACCAGTGAAAGATTTGTAGTAAATGTATATGGGATCTGCCACTTTCTGGCCCACTGTTGACAACCCCACCAGGTGCCCTGGATCATTGCCTAATTCACAATCAACTGCAATATAACTATGTTTTCCATTTGTGGAGCACCACCTCTACTCTGTTAGACTTCATCTTTTCCTCACTGAAACTAAGGTATCTCCCATCGTGGATGATCATGTTGTTAGTGACGTTCCTCAAGCTGTTGCCTGTCTGGCCGAGCAGTCTCGAGTCCCTGAGAAATCCAATGGCCTGGGCCGGGCTTTTCCATAGATCCCTCAAAGAACGTATGTTATGTTGTTGGCAGGTGTGATTGTGTGCAGTGAAGTCTTCCATAATATGCTTAATAGTGTGAGGTGATATGTTGCATCCTGGATAGGTATACGCGATGGTTTCATGCAACCTCTTTTGGTAGGTCAGAAGGACTGGGGGAGCGGGGTATGTGGCGGGTGGTGTCCCACCGCACAGGTGTAGGTGGACTATCTCGGCCAAGGGAAGTCTCTGAAGGATGAATATCAGGTCACAGGTGGCCTGTCAGGGTGGCCGTTCATGCAGCCGAGTGTTGTTCACGATTGAGTGGATGGAGCTGTGGGTGATTTGAGTATGGGTGTACAGTAATTCTGTAAGCTGTTTGTACGAGAAAGACGATAGTATTTAATATTTGAGTGTAGTAGTGAGTACTGACGGCTGGGTGTCGTTTTGATGTTCCTTGGCACATGTGTGTTCTGCCATGTAGATAATTGGGGGGGTATTATGAAACTGTTCTTTGAAGAATATAGAGGACATTCAAACAATAACAGACCTATTGGTCCTTTCGGAAGAAAATGGCTTTTCATCACTCAGTTCGTATTAATGGCTACTCAAAAGCTAGCTTACGATTTGTCCTCGAAGAAGTAGTTTAATTTTCGCACCCTCAAACTTCTGGCTTCTGCTTACTTGTCATTCTCAAATTCAATACATCTGTGCTGTTTATTTAATCAAACCTGCACGAGGGCTGACTGGATAGGATCAGACCGACATGGCGACATCCATATTATTCATTACATTGATTATTATAGTGACTACCGAGCACAAGGCCATCGCCGTGGCCAATTTTTTATTTATGAATGACGCTGAGTGTCGAAGATATCCATGACCTTACTTGTATCAACTTTATTATACTTGGCTGGAACGATAACCACATGTAGCACAAGACCCGCGTCCTGAACAGAATTCAAACCTGTATACCGAGCCCCGAACTATATAATTATGATTTTGAAAGAACTGATGAAAGTTGTGTTATGTAATATACAGCCGCTTTCTGAGGCTGGCCTGGGTGAGTGGGCAGAACCAACTACCTTTATTATATATACACCGTTTTATAACTACGTAGTCGCGTGTAGGAAGGGTAGGTACTAGGTAGGAAGGTCACTCCGCCTCAGAGAAGGAATGACATCAGGTGAGTTGGCGAGTCATGGAGGTGTGGAAGGAAGAGGGAGGCTGTCTGAAGAGCACTGCCAGTTTATTTTTTACCCAAAGGGAGATTGCCACTCGAGATGTAAGGTAAGTTAGATCTCAGCGAGTACTCTAAGTGGATCGGTAATATTAGTTGAGCCACAGAAATGGGAAATGCAATTTTTGCCCATAAAAGTTTGGCTCGGTTAGGTCCCAGAGGTCTCAGTAAGTCAGGTTAGGTCAGGTAGAGTCAGGATTAATTTTGAACAAATAAGTATTATCTATTTAATGAGTTTGTCACTTGATTTACCCCTCATTTCAGCCTCGGGGGTGGGGTCAAACAAGGTCAAAATGCTTTGTCGTACTTATAATTCACCAGATTAAAACAGAATAATGAATATTCCAAGTGTTATGAAAAAATAGTTTTTCATTTTATGGCTCAACTTTAAAATTACCCTAGAACATAGGTTAGATCAGGTTAGGTTAGGTAGGGTCAGGTTAGGTTAGGTAGGGCCAGGTTAGGTTTGGTTTGATTAGGCCGATGTCTTGGCGTTGAAGTCACCACCCAGGATGAGGTTAGGTTGGCTGGTGATTTGTTGGAGCTGAGGGGTGAAGTTATGGGGCCCCAACTGTTGGGCTGGTTTGAGGGGGGATGTATACATTGGCTATTGTGGTGCTTGTTGTTTTGCCAGTGCGTACTTTGATGGCCTGAATTTCTGTGATGGTGTCGTGGTGGGGGAGAAGGGAATTGAGATGCGCACTGGTTTCTGTATAGTTAATGGATTTGTGGACTAGGGTGATGAGTCCGCCGCCATTGCCGTTGGCCCGGTCTTGTCTGATGGTGGTGTAGTTGGGGAATGTAGGTGTTCTGTGTGTGTTATGTAATCTGGTTTCTTGTACGATGGCAATGTGTATGTTGTGTTGTTAGATGAAGTGTGTAAGTTCTTGTTTTTTGGTGTTAATGCCATCGATGTTTATCTGGAGTATTTTTATGTTGTGGGTGCGGTGTGTGTTGTGTGCTGCTGTGTTGGGGTGGGGAGGGGAGTCTTTGGCGGGGTTGGAGATGGAGATGGTGGTGGCCGTGTGGGTGATTGTGTTGGGAGTAAGGGTGGTGGGGATAGGAGTGATGGTGTGGATGGAGGACGAGTCTATGTGTTTGTGTAGTGTTGTTTGGAGGCGGGTGTTGTATTTGTAGGGTGGGTCCTGTTTCTGCAAGGGTTGCATTGAACTGAGCCCGTTGTCTGTTTGTTGGGTTTTGAGCATGTTGGGCGTGTGTGTTTGTTGGTGGGTCCTGGATTGCTCTCAGTGTCTCCGGCTAGAAGGAGAAGCCGAGAAATGACAGCCGGAGGATCTTTTCTCGGTGGTGCAAAAATGTGTAATTGTGTGTGTTGTGTGAGGGATGTGGTAATTGCCTGGGTGACCGAAGCCGTTCCCAGGAATTCGCGCCTCCTTGATGGGGGCGGGGGGATATTGTGGCGGTTTGGCCCCCATAGCCTCCTTCCTTGGCAGCCCTGAGGGTTGGTCCCACGACGTAGACGCCGCCACTCCAGGACCACCTGCCTCAATTTTTATGGTTGCTTAAAACCAGACAAAATTTGGTTCAGATTTTTTATTTTTCGATATTAATGGTTGGTCATCATGTATATTAATTTGCATTAGTTTCCCCACCCAAAAACCCAGATTTCCCTGGTTCTCACCCCAAGATTGCTGGATAATATGTGTGTAGGGGTTATTTCCTAGAAACGAAGGTCAAAATCACACAAATCACAGGTTATGCTAAGAGATAATATATAATTTTACAATGAATTCCTGTTGTTTCAAATGGTAAAAGTAGACCCATATAAATAATATTATAACTGTTTAATAATGCATTAAGCCTCTTTGAGGGCGGGGGAGGAGGGGGTCAAATATGGTCAAAATGTACTGTCGCCCATTTATATCAACGGATGATAATAGGGAATAGTGGATTATCCAAAGAAGTGTGCTAAAAATTGTGGTTTTCATTTCTGTGGTTGAACTTAAAAATTACCATTGTACTTCGATATTGCATTAAACTTACTTTGGATAAAATCTCGTGATTAGTTACAGAGGCGAAGTGGTTATTTGTCAGTGAAAAAAAAAAAAGGTATCTGCATATAAAGATTATACGAGGAATACTCTGAGTCTACACTGTTTACAGCAAGACCAGTAGGTTTACAGTAGGGTTTGGACGCCCGTAAACCTTCTCCCTCAACCTATAGGATCTTCCAGGCCCAGTAGCTTTTCTTTTCGTTTATTGTAGTCGCTTTGGAGTCCACTGGGCCCACCAAACAATTAAACAAACCAGTTACTTTATTCTTAGTAGTTTGGAGAAATCAGTCAATCGTCCTCCAATATCCCCCCATAGTGGTATACCTCCTTAATTAATCAAGCTGTGATGGTGTCCTTGGGGGGAAGGGTGACGAGGGGATGGGATAAGAAGGAATGGTAGGGGAGGGGAGGGGAGGGGAAGGATGGGAGGGAAGTAAGGGGAAGGTGTGAGGGGCTGGTAGTGGTGTCTGGTAATTGGTAGTCCATTTAAGGGTCTCCTACATTTCCTCGCTCGACCTGCTGCCCTGCCTCCTTCCTTCCCTTGGCTTGCTTCCGGCCCTAACTTGTGATATGTAGCCTATGCAAGTGCTCTCTCTCTCTCTCTCTCTCTCTCTCTCTCTCTCTCTCTCTCTCTCTCTCTCTCATTACCGACGCAAGACACACACCTGCCCGTTATACCGAGTTGTGATCAAACTGTATTGCCCCAGATGTCCCCTGTCCTCGCTACTCACTGTGTGTCCTTCCCTTCCTCACTACTCAAATCACGAACTGTTAAAGGATCACTTACATACATACCAGCTCTGAATGGGTTGTGAGTTCATTTTTTTATATGGCCGTATAATTATTAAGATGTGTGTGTGTGTGTGTGTGTGTGTGTGTGTGTGTAAAAGTGACATAAATACAAATGTGTGTGTGTGGGGAACTCTCTTAATGTAGGCTATACTGGCTACCGTGTATCGTGGGCTGGTTGGTGGTTGGCTATAGCGTGGGTGCCTCTGTATGGGATATTTGTGCTAATGTGGGCGTAGGCGAAAAGGTTATGGCGAGTGTAAGGACGGGCGTGATGAAGAAGGTGTAGGGGCGTGGTGAGTGCCGTTGTAATTGATGTTATGGCTGAAGGTGAATTGGGATAGGATAGGTGAAGTTAAATTGTGTTGGTAGTAAGTAGTGGGTACTGGTGGGTACTGTGTTATTTGGGTACTGGTGGGTACTGTGTTGTTTGGGAACTGGTGGTACTGTGTTGTTTGGAAACTGGTGGATACTGTGTTGTTTGGGTACTGGTGGTACTGTGTTGTTTGGGTACTGGTAGATATTACACTGTGTCTAATTAAATAGGTGTGTCATACAAAGTTGTCCCACGCCATGGATATAGGAGACAAGAGTGTGAGTAGCCTACACTGGAGGAGAAGGCCGAAGGAAGGTAGAAGAAAACAATTTGGAGCTGTGGTTATGAAGTCTTCGTTACTGTGCGATAGAGACGACCAGTGTTGGAGAAGACAATAGACTTTTCTTGTTTTCTGTTGAATAATTTCAATCTTGAAACAGTTGTGTTTACTATATTATAACAAAATTGTGATGAATATTTGGTAATTGAATTTTGTAGCTATTCATGTGATATATAAGTTCATACATTTCACCTCTCCATTAAGACTTGCTGAGTTTACAAGTGTATGTGTATGTAAAGTAGCCTACGGGGCGAACGTAAACTACAATACTCCTGAAATATCCACATAGAGTACTAGTAAATGGTTAAATATCTCTTGCAGTAATGTGAGTAGGCTAACCCAAAAAGTTATCAGTGTGGAACACAAATAGGGGCAGGGATTGTGGGCAGGTGTGGGGCGGGCTGTCAGTGTGGGGCAGGGGCAGGGAGGGAGTGTGGGCAGGTGTGAGGCGGGTTGGCAGTGTGGGGCAGGGGCAGGGGCAGGGGCAGGGAGTGTGGGCAGGTGTGAGGCGGGCTGGCAGTGTGGGGCCAGGGACAGGGGCAGGGGCAGGGAGGGAGTGTGGGCAGGTGTGAGGCGGTCTGGCAGTGTGGTGTGTGCTGCTGCCCCAGTCACTAGCTGCGCCCAACATAGTACATCCCACATGCTAGGCTACCCCTGCTCCCTCCCGCCCCGCCCCGTGCCACTCACAACCAACCAGCCCCGCCCCGCCCCGCTTCGCTGCTGCAGTGACTCTTGTGCTAATGGTGCTAACATACATATACCCAGACGTGCCGTGACGTTCTTGACCGGATTAATATACTAAGTGCCATTGCGTGTGGTTATAAGTACAGTATCAAACACCAGTTTCTAAAGTTTGGACTGAAGAACGTTTGTTGTGTACTGGACTAGTGGGTGTCTGAAGCAATTAACGTACTATAGGTCTGCTGCCAGGGACAATTTTCTTGTGAAATGGTTGTTACCTGTACGCTGATAAACTACTGTACAGGTTTGGTGTTGTAGTGATAAAAACAAATAGCCTAATCTTGTACACGAAAAACAATCGCAATAACTGTAGATAAATATAAAGTGGGGATTCTTTCGGTAATAACATATGCGATTGCAGAAACAAAATAAAATGCTTTGAGTAAAGACCATATTCGTTAAGCTGTATGGGTGTCGCCAAAGAAAAATGTGTGGCGGATAAAAAGTTGTAATTTGGTGCGGTCATTGAGTAAGAGTTTTTTTTTTTTTTTTACCAGCAAATACAGTTATGCAGAAAGCAAAAATAAGTTCTCTGCATGTACCGTTATCTGAATAAATTTGTGGTAAACGCCCTCAGTGAAAGATAAATGTTTTTTAATTATCATGGAAGTTGACGAGAATTACATATAGCCTAGCTGGTATATTTTTAAAGTTGTGGTTATTTATTAATGGATATTTATTAACAGGATGACCTTTGTTTGGTGTTCAGAGATTATTCAGAAATAATACTTGTGATAAACGTATGGTTGGCAAATTAGTAACGTTACCCGTTTATAAACAATATTTTATTGAATGATACGAAATATAAATAGGAAAAAAATACAATAAACTCATGAATGAATAAATCCCGTTTGCAGAAAATAAATTTAACTCTCAGCGATGATACTCGTTCCCATGTTGCCAATAGAAAAAAAATTAGTATTATGATAATTGGTATATTCAATGTTGCTCTAGTATATGTTTTATTAATGATAATTATTGTAAGTTGCTGTACTGTGCCGTGACTTTAAATTGCAGTTCGTACTATATCAAATCAGCTGTTGTAGTGTAACACATTTTATGGATATTTGAAGACAACAGATTATTTACAGTATTAGTTGCTACATGCGTTAGAGGAAAGCAGTGTATTTTCTTGCATATATATATATATATATATATATATATATATATATATAAAGAGCAGTGGCAGCATCAGTATGGTAGCAATGGTAGGAGAGCCGTCAGAGAGTGAGCCCTGCCTCTGCCTCTCCCTCAGGGTATACATTAGGCTACCCACTTACCAACCTTAAAGGACCCTGTGATCGTGTATGAAAATTGGAGGCTTCTGATTCCTCCTGACCATGCCACGAAACTACCTCCTTCCATATAGGTGGTGTTTCGTAGCAAAATTTGAAGGACTAATTTTTCTCCAATTTTCTGACTACATCCTAGGGTCCCTTAACACAACACCAACCACTACGCCAAACCTTACCGTGTAGCCTAATATACAAAAGTTAAAGTGCTGTAACATCTCATCAACCTGTTTGTCTTATTACTTTCTTTATAATTCCGTGTCCATCAGTTATATATCTTGGCTTCAAATACGTACGCAGAGTTCATATGAGTTTGGTCAGTCCACACGGTTATATACATTCGTACGGTGTATGAAAAGGATTTGTTTGGGCGGTACGGTAAGTGAATGTTGACATGGATAGTGAAGTGGTTTACCAACTCGTATAATCTTCTGTCTGCAAGATGGTGTACGGTTGGGTATCTGTGTGGGAAGGTATGCGCAGTACAAACGTTTGCATGTTGACCGATACGTATACTTTATTAAATACATTTTAGATAGTGGGAATGACCGTGATTTAATTTACTTTTATTCCATAATAACATCACCTCTTGGCAACACCCTTTACCAATTTAGTAGACCGTCGGTATACAGATTTTAATTCATCATTGTTAGTGTTGTCGTTGTTGTTTTGTCTTGGTTAGTATTGTTTTTTCATCATCATTAGCGTTGTTTCATATTTCCACGGGACACTCATTTGTCAATATGGCGAAGGAGAGAGTCATGATGAGACAGACGGGCAGCCTAACATTTAAATTTCTTCACCTTGCTTGCTTGTGTCCAGTGCCTTCTCAGGGATGATGACGTGAACTAGCAGGTGCTCATACTCAGGCACGCAAGCAAGCAAGCAAGCAAACAAACAAGCAGCCAGCCCAGCCCAGGCAGCCACCAGTAGAGTATACTGTACTTAGGAATGCAAAGGAAACACAAAACAACCAAGGGACACGAAAGGACTGAAGAGAGAAAGGAGCAGCTCACGTGAATTAAATTAACTGTACAAGCCAGGGAGATTATTGTGGTTGTTGTTGACTTTTTTCTTGTGAGTGAGAAAGGATGCCAAGTGAGAACATAGCCTAAATGTATAGGAATGGTAATTGAACGAAAGTGTTGCCTAACTAATAACCCAGGCACACGAAAACTACAAACTATCAAGTGATGAGAGAACATCAACCAGGGGGAATATATATATATATAGATATATATATTTTGAGTTACTGAAGGAAGGTGAAGTGAGTCAGTATAGAAGTAACCGGGAAGTGTGGAATTAACCCGTACAAACTAATGATTGTATGGCCGAGGAATGAAGACTGAATTAATGAGTGTTGAGTGGTCACTGAAACCTGGTAATATATTCAATGGACCGAAAGGGAAGCGTACCTATCTGCAGTGTGATGTAACTAGAAATTAATTAGAAAATAAATATAGATAACTTAAATGCTACCAATAATTGTCAAAGTGGAATATTTGTGAAGATTTGACAACAGTGTAAATTGAGAAAAATGTCGCCAGGGATTGCATAGGATTTTTGTTCTGTGTTTGTTTAATTGTGTCTAGTATCACCTCGGCTATAAAGTATTAACACAAATAAATACCTCTGTCTTAGTAAAGTAGAGAGAGGGGAAAAAAAAAAAACACATACTCAGGGATATAATAATCATACATCTTTGTATATAAATAGTGAAATCTGCCTCCACCGTAACTACTCAGGGAAGAAAGGAGTAAATAAGGAGTCGTCGAGGAAGAAAAAAATACGGGAAGAAGAAACCACCTCCACCTCAAAGAGCAGCTACGTAGCGAGTCGTGCAGCCCAGAATAACAAGGGAGGAAGGAAGGAAAGAAGGAAGGAGGGAAAGAGAGAAGAATAACAAGAGAGGAAGGAAGGAGAGGAGAATAACAAGAGAGGAAGGAAAGAAGGAGAATAACAAGAGAGGGAGGAAGGAAAGGAGAATAACAAGAGATGACAGAAGGAAAGAGAGGAGAACAACAAGAGAGGAAGGAAGGAAAGAGAGGAGATTAACAAGGAAGGAAAGAAGGAAGGAGGGAGAGGAGATCAACAAGAGAGGAAGGAAGGACAGGAGAATAACAAAGGAGTAAAGAAGGAAGGAAAGAGAGGAGAATAACAAGGAAGAAGGGAGGAGAGAAGTGAGTGTGTGAAGGGGTGACCGAGGACAGGTCTCTTGGTCCAGCTGGTGCCTCATTCTCTCCCCACTCCCCTACCCACCCTTCTCTCTCTCTCTCTCTGTCTCTCTCTCTCTCTCTCTCTCTCTCTCTGCCCAGGCACGCTCCATCCATCCAGCCAGCCAGCCAGCCACGGTGAGTAGACCAAGGCCCCGTATTTATATAAGTAAAGTGTACTCCTAAGCTAACTAACATTATTTTTGTTTGTAAGCGTCCATTCACGGCAAGGACTAACTAAACCAGAACTATGAGACACTGCTTTGCTAGACCTTCATAAGATTTGGGTAATGGTGGTAAAGCACTATTGTTACTTATATTATTATTATTAAGCAGCGACTGACCTCTCTATTTTACATTTCTCTCTGACTACGAACAGAAAAAAAATCATTGTAGAGAAGTTTCATTGCTTTCCAAATAAAATGTTACTTTTTTTTTTAATATTTATTAAACAACGACTGACTGACCTCTCTATTTGACGTTTCTCTTTGACTACGAACAGAGATCATCATTGTAGGGGAAGTTTCATTGTGTTGCAAAGGTTACTGGCTCCCGTCGTGGCTCAGTGGGTAAGGGTTTCGGCAGTAAGGGTCATAGGCCAAGGGTAATAATCTCTCTGGTGGGTGAATTGGTGGGCTACCGATCCTCCCAAACTATGCCAAGGAATGGATCAATGGACGAGGAGGGATGTGTGTGTGTAGTGGGGGGGGGGGGGTATGTATTGTATGTATGTATGTATATAATGTATGTATGTATGTATGTATGTATGTATGTATATAATGTATGTATGTATGTATGTATATAATGTATGTATGTATGTATGTTTATAATGTATGTATATATGTATGTACTGTGTGTATGGATTTATGTATGTATGTATGTATATATGTATGTATATGATGTATGTATGTATATAATGTATGTATGTATATAATGTATGTATATATGTATGTACTGTGTGTATGAATTTATGTATGTATGTATGTTTTTATGTAGCCTTGTTGGGAAGAGGGAGAATCAGTAGCCTCATCATTCACCCACAACAAAATTATTTCCACACAGAATCCTGAAAAAAAAGTGAATATAATTTTTTCAGGGGGTCATATTATTTTTCTAAACAACCCTGTGAACCAATTATAAGTCTTCATAAACCTACATGTCTCATCATACTTACTAGATCTACAGTGTTGGCAAATCTGGAGCAACTGATTCCTCCAAACTATTCCAAGCAACAGATCACCATTATTTTTTGTTTATCTGGTCCTGTTTCCTGGCATACTTTGGAGGATTATGACACTCCAATGTAACAAAAGTGAATAGTTAACCCACTTAATTAATACTTCATTAGGCTATTTGAAGGAGACTTGGACACTTACTATGGCTGGTGACTGTACATGAAGGGAAGAGAAGGAAAGGAAGGGAGGGAGGGAAGTGAAGGAAAGTAACCGGGAGCTAGGGAAAGAAGGGAAAGGAAAGGAAGGAAGGAAGGGAGGGAAGTGAAGGAAAGTAACCGTGAGCTAGGAAATGAAGGGAAGGGAAGGAAAGGAAGGGAGGGTAAGGGAAGGGAAGGAGGGAAGTGAAGGAAAGTAACCGGGAGCTAGGGAAAGAAGGGAAGGAAAGGAAAGGAAGGGAGGGAAGTGAAGGAAAGTAACCGGGAGCTAGGGAAAGAAGAGAAAGGAAGGGAGGGAAGTGAAGGAAAGTAACCAAGAGCTAGGGAAAGAAGGGAAGGAAAGGGAAGGAAGGGAGGGTAAGGGAAGGGAAGTAACAGGGAGGAAAGGGAAGGAAATGAAGGGAATTAGGGAAGCACAGAGAGAGAAGTGAAGGAAAGTTACCAAGAGGGAAGGAAGTGAAGGAAAGTTACCGGGAGGGAAGGAAGGGAAAGGAATCAAGTAACCGGGTGGACAGGAAGGCTAATGAAGTGAAGACCTTGAATTCAGTACCGGGAGTAAAGGAAGGGAAGTACCGGGAGTAAAGGAAGGGAAGTACCGGGAAAGGAAGGGAAGTACCGGGAAGGGATGGAAAGGGAAGTACTGGGAGTAAAGGAAGGGAAGGACCGGGAGTAAAGGAAGGGAAGTACTGGGAGTAAAGGAAGGGAAGTACCGGGAGTAAAGGAAGGGAAGTACCGGGAGTAAAGGAAGGGAAGTACCGGGAGTAAAAGAAGGGAACTACCGGGAGTAAAGGAAGGGAAGTACCGGGAGTAAAGGAAGGGAAATACCGGGAGTAAAGGAAAGGGAAGTACTGGGAGTAAAGGAAGGGAAGTACCGGGAAGGGAAGTAGGTATACCAGTTACCGGGGCTTGTTGCAGTGACCAACCAGCTGCTACTGTATGAAGATTCCACCACGCCAACCAGACCTTCTCACTTTTTGTCGGTGGTCAATGCAAAAACTGGTTCCTCCCTGTATAGCTTACCTCCCTCCCTCCCTCCCTGTATACCTCCCTCCCTCCCTGTATAGCTTCCCTTCCTCCCTGTATAGCTTCCCTCCCTCCCTGTATAGCTTCCCTCTATCCTCTCTCCCTTCCTGTATAGCTTCCCTCCCTCCCACCCTTCCTGTATAGCTGCCCTCCCTCCCTCTCTGTATAGCTTCCCTCCGTCCCTTCCTGTATAGCTGCCCTCCCTCCCTCTCTGTATAGCTTCCCTCCGTCCCTCCCTGTATAGCTTACCTCCCTCCCTCCCTGTATAGCTTCCCTCCCTCCCTCCCTCCCTGTATAGCTTCCCTCCCTCCCTCCCTGTATAGCTTCCCTCCCTCCCTCCCTCCCTGTATAGCTTCTCTCCCTCCCTCCCTGTATAGCTTCCCTCCCTCCCTGTATAGCTTCCCTCCCTCCCTCCCTCCCTGTATAGCTTCCCTCCCTCCCTCCCTCCCTGTATAGCTTCCCTCCCTCCCTCCCTTCCTGTATAGCTTCCCTCTCTCCCTCCCTCCCTGTATAGCTTACCTCCCTCCCTCCCTGTATAGCTTATACCTCCCCTCCCTCCCTGTATAGCTTCCCTCCCTCCCTCCCTGTATAGCTTACCTCCCTCCCTGTATAGCTGCCCTCCCTCCCTCCCTGTATAGCTTATACCTCCCCTCCCTCCCTGTATAGCTTACCTCCCTCCTTCCCTGTATAGCTTCCCTCCCTGTATAGCCTCCATCCCTCCCTCCCTGTATAGCATCCCTCCCTCCCTCCCTGTATAGCTTCCCTCCCTCCCTCCCTGTATAGCATCCCTCCCTCCCTCCCTGTATAGCTGCCCTCCCCCCCTCCCTCCCTGTATAGCTTACCTCCCTCCCATCCTCCCTATTATTAAGGAGACAGTACAGTGTTGGTAAATCTGGAGCAACTGATTCCTCCAAACTATTCCCAGCAACAACAGGTCACCATTATTTTTGTTCATTTGGTCCTGTTTCCTGGCATATTTTGGAGGAATCAAGGCACTCCAATATATCAAAAGTGGGATAAGGTGAATGAATATATTGTAAACAGTAAACAGCCTATGCTCGTTGGTACACATGAATTGACTCTAAATAAACCTTAACTCATCATTATTATTGCCATACACATATACATTCATATTACACACACTTCCCCTTCTCTCTCTCTCTCTCTCTCTCTCTCTCTCTCTCTCTCTCTCTCACACACACACACATATACTCCCTCATTTACACACACAGTCCCCCCCCTCTCTCTCTCTCTCTCTCTCTCTCTCACACACATTCACTCCCTCATTTACACACACAGTCCTCTCTCTCTCTCTCTCTCTCTCTCTCTCTCTCTCTCTCTCTCTCCTCAATAACCCCACCTTACCCTATCCACCCACGCACAGACGCTATACTCAATCACACACACACACTCACACACACACACACACAGGAAATCATACACGTTAGTCTCCTCTCTATACCTACCACCATCACCACTACTACCTCCACCACCACTGTTACCACCACCACCACTACTACTACTACCACCACCACCAGTACTATTACTACCACCATCACCACCACCACCACTACTACTACTACTACTACTACTACTACTACTACTACTACTACTACTACTACTACTACTACTACCACCACCACTAACCCTGCTCTCTCCACCACCACCACTACCACCACCACCACTAACCCAACTCTCACCACCACCACCACCACTAACCCAACTCTCACCACCACCACCACCACCACCACACTCCACATGTAATCAAATCTTTTCCCGTGGTGGAATGTGAACCTCGCTGTTGAAAATATAAAAGAGTCAACACTGGGTCTCTTTACTTTGCTATTTTTCATACACTTAATAATAGAGTGTTGCTTGTCATTGTATTATATATATACATACATACATTCATACATGGTAGCTTACTATCCCTCCCCATTCTCTCACCCCCCCCCCTCCCCTCCACAAATACTTCCTCACCCCCCACCCCCACCACCACACTCACCCCCCACCCCCCACCATCACCACCACACTCACCCCCTACAAACACCACCACTCCCTCATCCACCCCCCACCACCACACTCCCTCACCCCCCACCCCCCACCACCACCACACTCACCCCCCACCACCACAACACTCCCTCACCCACCACCCCCCACCACCACAACACTCCCTCACCCCCCACCCCCCACCACCACCACCACACTCATCCCCCCTTCCCACCCCCCACCAAGATCTCCTCCACATAGTCAAGTAATGTAGGTCGTCGGTGGAGTGTAAGGACGTGTGGAGCCGGAACTGACCAGGCAGGGATTGTGTCTTCATCCACCCTTCTTCATCCACCCTCCCTTCATCCACATCTTTTTTTTTCTTCTCCTCTCCACTTACCTCATTCCTTCCATTCCTCCCTTCATCC
>JAWQEG010002250.1:0-5000 GCA_033782935.1 Petrolisthes cinctipes | reverse complement strand
TTATCCCTTTGCATGCATCAGTCTAAACTCCCTCCCCCTTATGTTCCCTTCAGGACTGGTCTCATGGAAGGTGCGGCCCCACTTGTAGCTCTTGTGGTAACATGGACTTGGGCCCACACCACTGGCTGTGGATCAAAGACCTTCCCCCCAATCTCCCTGGCGGTCGGAGGCCCCCAGACTCCCTCGTCTTGTAAGATCTGGTCCCATTCTCCGGGATTTTGCTTCGGTAGCCCAGGCATATAGGGCCAGCCCCTCCTTTATTTTAAATTGTTTTTTTCACTGGGAACAGAGTGTACCGGGGGTTTGTGGGGCAGGAGGCCATTCTGCCCCGGGAAAACATCAACAACAACAATAACAACTAGGCTACAAAACAGGGCACCTAAATTGCAGTTGACAACTTTTTTGTTTCCATATTAAAAAAGATCTGCTCAAAAGTTCATCACCTTTTAGAACTTTAGGACAAATGAAAGATGATTTTTAGATCAGAGGAAAATACTGATCGACTTTGACTAAAAATATTAAGCAATACGTCCTTCTCTTTTCTCTTTGTATATCTGATTTTCAAACAAATTTCCTTCGTCTTCCAACTTGGTTTAGAACTTTATAGGTCTACAGAAAATGTTGAACCTGTCCGATACAATGAACTATTGGTTTCCTTCCTTTCTTTCCTATTCTTTCCCTGAAGTGTAGCCTCTCTCTCTCTCTCTCTCTCTCTCTCTCTCTCTCTCTCTCTCTCTCTCTCTCTCTCTCTCAAATCTAACCAGAGAACACGGAGCGAAGAATGAAGAACGAAGGAAAACAGTGGTGGTGTGATAGACCCTTGAGTGAGTGAGGTGCTAAGAGAGAAGGTGTGAAGGAGGTGTGTACTCGTGAGGTGAAAATGACCACGCAAACACGACCTCTACTGTGTTGAGAAGAATGGCAGGCTGCTGGCGTGTGTGTGTGTGTGTGTGTGTGTCTGTGTGTCTGTGTGTCTGTGTGTGTGTGTGTGTGTGTCTGTGTGTGTGTGTGTGTGTGTGTGTGTGTGTGTGTGTGTGTCTGTGTGTGTGTGTTGGAATGTTCTGTATATTTATCGTGCGTTAAATTTAGGTTAACATGTCGTATTTCTTTCATAAAAATTAATTATTAAAACGCTAGATTATGCGTTTCATACAGATAATGTATGTACTGTATGTTACATAATCTGTATACATTGCTAAAATTACTTGCTTCACTTTATTCTCTTATTATTTATATCACGATAACTTTAGATTATTTCTATGAATTAATGAAATATGGCAAGTATCACCAACTATATATTATCCTATTACTAATTTGAGATTGGTTTTATTCATTAATGAAATGTGTAAGAGTCTCCTTCTCCCTCCGACAGAATTGGAGCTGCCCTTCCCTCAATCGGTAAGGAGTCCCACCCTCACCCACCAGTGAGTAAAACTAATGGGTGTGTGAGATGCGTTAATGACTCTGTAATAGTCTTAGTTATTGTTGTTATGGGCCATGTTATGAATGTTATGTGGTGTGGGGGGAAGGAAAGAAGAGAGGGAGGGAGAGTAGTGGTAGTTGTTGTTGTTGTTATTGCCATGTCTTGTTTCATATTGGTTTGCTGTGTGGTGTGTGTGGGGGGAAGGAAAGAAGAGAGGGAGAGTAGTGGTAGATGTTGTGGTTGATATGTTTACTTAATAATGGTTTGCTGTGTGGTATGAGAGGGAAGGAAAGAAGAGAGGGAGGGAGAGTAGTGGTAGTGGTAGTTGTTGTGGTTGTTGATATGTTTTACTTAATAATGGTTTGCCTGTGTGGTCGTGGGGGGAAGGAAGGAATCAAGGAAGGAATGATGACTGTTTTACATGCTTTACCTTGCTTCATAATGGTTTGCTGTGTGGTGTGGAAGGAAGCAAAGGAAGGATAATGGTATTAGTGATTGTTTTGGTCTGCTAGGTTTGTGATACCGACGTGGCCTGCAAGGTGGAAGCTGCTGTATTAATAGGTTGTATGAGTGTATTATTAATGAGGAGGGCCCGAGGAATGGAGAACTCTTAAACTAATGGAGTATATTATTGACGCTGTGCTGAGTTAGTTACCTGTGAGAGAAACTAATAAGAGAGGTACAGTACACCAACTTTTTCTAATTTACCCACTACATAGTTCACCTTTTAGAGAGTACGGTAACTGTTAATTCTCATACTACACACACCTCTTATAAGTAACTGTTAATTCTCATCCTCACACACCTCTTATAAGTAACTGTTAATTCTCATACTCACACACCTCTTATAAGTAACTGTTAATTCTCATCCTCACACACCTCTTATAAGTAACTGTTAATTCTCATCCTCATCCCTAACATGAACCTTTTATAAGTAACTGTTAACACTCATCCTCATCCCCTAACCATATACCAACCACTGTCCTGAGCTTCGTATAGGAAAGGAGGGAGAGTAAGCATCTATGAAGGAATGGAGTCAGCCAGTGAGCTCATTGAAATATCTTTGCTACTTGCTCTTGGGTTCGAGGTATGTACGCCGTCGCTGTGAGCAAAAAACCTTGTGTGTGTGTGTGTATGTGTGTGTGTGTTGGAAGAGCTAGGTGTGGTGGTGGTGGTGGTGGTGGTGGTGCCTTCTTGTAACCTCAGTGGGCCTACTACATCCATGGCATCTATGGTGGCTTGTATTGGTGGAGTTTTAAAGGGGAGATTCTGTTTGTGGGTGCATTGTTGAGCTATAGTGATTCCCTCAAACTATGGTCTTCCCTCTTCACCACTACTCTACTTCTCTTCTCTCTCTCTCTCTCTCTCTCTCTCTCTCTCTCTCTCTTTCTCTCTCTCCTTCTCTCTCTCTCTCTCTCTCTCTCTCTCTCTCTCTCTCTCTCTCTCTCTCTCTCTCTCTCTCTCTCTCTCTCTCTCTCTCTCTCTCTCTCTCTCTCTCTCACACACACACACACACACACACACACACACACTCTCTCTCTCTCTCTCTCACACACACACTCTCTCTCTCTCTCTCTCTCTCTCTCTCTCTCTCTCTCTCTCTCTCTCATTAAGGTCGTCTGTTTGATGGTATAATTTGGAGGTATCAGCAGAGACCTTCCAAATTCACCAAAAAAGATAGTCTTCTCATCAGTACTACCACATTTTCTTGCTGCTGGATTTGTGCTGTCCCCATATTTTTTTTAGATACACGACTCTACTCTAGTGTTTAAAAAAAAAAAAAAAAAAAAAAAAAAAAAAAAAAAAAAAAAAAAAAAATTGGACAGCTAGCCCTAATAGTAAATTTAGATATAACCCTTTCATCTAAATTCGTGAAGGGAAACAGTGATTCTATGAAGCGATTGTAGGAATGGGATAATATAGTAATGATGTGAGGATGAAGTTAGAGTAGCAGAAGTTATAGCATTGAGTAGGAGGTATATAGAAGTAGTTAGTATGAAGTAGGACGTAGAGTAGTAGTAGTTAGTATGGAAGCAGGTATAGCAGTAGTAGTTAGTATGAAGCAGGTATAGTAGTAGTTAGTATGAAGCAGGACGGTATAGTAGTAGTAGTTAGTATGAAGCAGGTATAGTAATAGTTAGTATGAAGCAGGACGGTATAGTAAGTAGAAGTTAGTATGAAGCAGGTATATAGAAGTAGTTAGTATGAAGCAGGTATAGCAGTAGTAGTTAGTATGAAGCAGGACGGTATAGTAGTAGAAGTTAGTATGAAGCAGGTATAGTAGTAGTAGTTAGTATGAAGCAGGATGGTATGTAGTAGAAGTTATAGCATTGAGTAGGTATATAGAAGTAGTTAGTATGAAGCAGGACGGTATAGTAGTAGTAGTAGTATGAAGCAGGTATAGTAGTAGTAGTTAGTATGAAGCAGGACGGTATAGTCGTAGTAGTTAGTATGAAGCAGGTATAGTAGAAGTTAGTATGAAGCAGGTATAGTAGTAGTAGTTAGTATGAAGCAAGTATAGTAGTAGTTAGTATGAAGCAGGACGGTATAGTAGTAGAAGTTAGTATGAAGCAGGTATAGTAGAAGTTAGTATGAAGCAGGACGGTATAGTAGTAGTTAGTATGAAGCAGGACGGTATAGTAGTAGACAGTATGAAGCAGGACGGTATAGTAGTAGTTAGTATGAAACAGGTATAGTAGAAGTTAGTATGAAGCAGGTTGTTACTTCAGCAGATGGAGTTATAAGAGTGAGCAGCAGGAGACATTAGCAGTAGCAAGCAGAGGCAGTGTGGAGGTGGGTTGGTTGGAACTGAGCTGCGGTGGTAGATGTAGTAGGAAGGGCAGCAGGAGCAGGAGGAGGAGGAGAGGAAGGAGGAGGAGGAGCAGTAGATGATGTAGTAGGAAGGGCAGCAGGAGGAGGAGGGAGGAGCAGGAGGAGGAGGAGGAGGGAGCAGGAGTAGTAGTAGTAGTAGTAGTAGTAGTAGTAGTAGTAGTAGTAGATGTAGTAGGAAGGGCAGGAGGAGGAGGAGGAGGAGGGAGCAGGAGGAGGAGGAGGAGTAGTAGTAGTAGATGATATAGCAGTGAAGGGAGCAGCAGCAGTAGCAGGAGGAGGGAAGGAGCAGGAGTATGTGGTGGTGGTGGTGGTGGTGGGGAGTAGTAGTAGTAGTAGTGGTGAAGCCAGAGGTAGCAAGTACTATACTCAGTCTTGACTCCCTCTCTCCCTCCCTCCCTCCCTCTCTCTCTCCTCCCTCCCTCCCTTCCTTGCCACTCACTCTCCCTCCCTCCCTCCCTCCCTCCCACTCTCCTTCTCTCCAGATCTCTCACTCTCCCTCGATCTCTACCTTCTTGCCACTCACTCTCCCTTCTTCCTTCCCTCCCTCCCTCTTCACCACTAACTCTCTCTCTCTCTCTCTCTCTCTCTCTCTCTCTCTCTCTCTCTCTCTCTCTCTCTCTCTGCGTCCTCCAAACCTCACCAGGAAACAAACACCTTCTATTCTATACATAGGGAGTGTGTGTTGTTTCGTGGCATAGTTTGGCCTTAAGAATCAGTAGTAGACTCCATGAACACCTAACCTACC
>JAWQEG010002249.1:0-43036 GCA_033782935.1 Petrolisthes cinctipes | reverse complement strand
AGGCTGGCGACGTCAGCTGTGTGTGTGTGTGTGTGTGTGTGTGTGTCATTCAATCACTCTTGCTATCTGTCACTCACTCAGTCGTTTGTTTAATCTCTCACTCTCACATAATTACTCCCTCTTACTCTGTGTGTGTGTGTGTGTGTGTGTGTGTGTGTGTGTGTGTGTGTTGTTTATGTGTTTTGTGGTGTACATGAGTGGAATGTATTACTGGAAGGTTGCCTACGTGAGAAAACACACACACACAGGTACCATGCTTGTTTGTGTGTGTGTGTCTGTGTGTCTGTCTGTGTGTGTGTCTGTCTGTGTGTGTGTGTCTGTGTGTGTGTGTGTGTCTGTGTGTGTGTGTCTGTCTGTCTGTGTGTGTGTGTCTGTATGTATGTATGTATGTATGTATGTATGTATGTATGTGTGTGTGTGTGTATGTGTGTGTGTGTATGTGTGTGTGTGTGTGTGTGTGTGTGTGTGTGTGTATGTGTATGGCTGTGTGTGTGTTAATGAGATTCATGTATAATGTGTGTGTGTGTGTGTGTGTTGACTGTCCATTCATTCATAAACCAACCCCCCTACCGAGGTCACCCACTACCCCTCCCCCCCTCTCTCTCTTACCTCACACCACTCTGAAGACAAATCCTCACTCACTCTCCACTCCAACCCTCCCACTCATCCCATCCCCACTCATCCACATTCTAGCCCACCCCCCAAAAAAAAAAAAAAAAAAAAAATTCACATCACCCCACTCTATTCCCTCCTACTCATCCCACTCCAACTCCCTACTCACCCCCACTCCACATCTCCATCTCTCATCCCACTCAAACTCCCTACTCACCCCACTCCACATCCCATATATCACATCATCCCATCACCCCAACTCCCCTTTCAATATACTCCAACCACCTACTCCTCCCACTCCACATCCCATATATCACATCACCCCACTCAAGCTCCCCACTCATCCCACTCCAACTTCCCCACTCACCCCACTCCAACACACCTGAGCTAAGGAATGCTGTCCGTTCTCCTCTTACAATTAGATTTTTTTTTACACTGGGGTCCTAATGTGGAGATAGCGAGGTCACCTTCTCTCTCTCTCTCTCTCTCTCTCTCTCTCTCTCTCTCTCTCTCTCTCTCTCTCTCTGTGTGTTTCCGCTTCTCTGTCTGTCTTCCTCTCTCTCTCTCTCTCTCTCTCTCTCTCTCTCTCTCTCTCTCTCTCTCTCTCTCTCTCTCTCTCTCTCTGTGTGTGTGTAATGGTAAGTCTGTTACCTCCCCCCCTTTTTTTTTTTTTTTTTTTGGCGTGTGTGTGTGTCCTCTGTGTGTCTGGTCCTTTCTCTGATGGGTACCTGAGGGTTGACGTTCAGAGTGGGCTCTCATTCCTCTTACCCCTTCTTAATAGAGATCAATGGTTGATGATTTTCTCAGTTCCTCTTCATTTGGCAGATTTCTCATTCCTATTCTTATGACTGCTGGTGTCAAGTTTTTCTGCTATAACATTCTATCGTTTGTTACACCTGACAGTTCACGCTGACATGTCTCAGGGGGAAAGTATTGTAACTTTCCCTCCAGTCTACAATATGGGATGATGTTTCAGCTTTTCCGCTTTGCTAGAAGGGCAGCTGATTGCTCCTAGAGTTTGTGGAGCACACCTGATGACAGGTGCTACTGACCAGGCCTCAAAAGGGTGGCAGGGGTTTGATTTAGGCTAGGTGACTGTGAAGTGGAGTTGTTGGTCCCTTTCTCTCTCTGCCAGCCTTGCCCTGGGTGGCTACACCGACCCCCATCTGTGGTACAATACGTTGAGGACAATATGCTATGTGTGCTGGGTTGGGAAGGTCTCACTTATGTCCGAGGCCCAGGGCAAGAGGATGGTCATATTCTGGCATGTTCAGGTCACCAACCTTGATGAAATATATAGTGAGACTGACCACCAAGTTGATGCCATCCCTGAAGCACATGGGATATCAGAGAAGGATACAGACACTTATCATTTTTTCATTAGAAACAAGACGCCTGAGAGGTCAACTAATCGAAGTCTTCAAAATTCTACGTGGATATGAAGACAATGACTATCGGTGCCTTTTTAGTCTAAATACAAACAAGACTAGAAACCAAGGATGGAAACTAGGACTAAAGGGTTTTAATCATAACAAACTAAAAACTTATTTACCGGTACATATAAAATCTGTGAGGTCTGGAATCGACTACCAGCTGTAGTAGTAGACAGTCCCTCTATACAACAATTCAAGTCTAGGCTAAATAAAGTTTTGTTAAGTCGAACATTCAGATAGAGAAATGTCCCCTCTTCCATCCTGGTTATCCTTTACTGCCGTGCTGCTCTGTGGCTACAAGTCAGGATTGGGAGAGCCTTTGTCTGGGATGGGTTTTTTTTATCTATAAGAATAACAACACATTTCACAGGATATCTCCTTGGTATGGGTCGGAAGATAGTTTGAGATGCCACTTTTACTTGTAACTGTAACTGTGTGTGTGTGTGTGTGTGTGTGTGTGTGTGTGTGTGTGTGTGTGTGTGTGTGTAATGGTCAATCTGTTTCCCCTCTTCTGTGTGTGTGTGTGTGTGTGTGTGTGTGTGTGTGTGTGTGTGTGTTCCCTTTTCTCTCTCTCTGTTATAGTCTTGCCTGTTTCTCTCCCTGTCTGTCTGACCCCTTCTATATCTATCTGGTCCTCTCTCTCTCTCTCTCTCTCTCTCTCTCTCTCTCTCTCTCTCATTCTTATATATTTCCCTTACCCACTGTCCCTTCATTTCCCATTATACCCTTCCCTATCACCCTTTATTCCACCCCACCCCAACATACTGGGAACATTACTTAAATTAATTTGTTTAGTTAGGCCAAACATACAATTCATTTTCTATCACAACAATACACCCCACTACAGAGAACGCATATTTAACCACAATCTAAAATATAAATAATAAAATAAAACATAACTACAGTATAGTAATTCACACATCGGCTGATCTGTAAGGGATAAGTAATTTTAACATCGAAAAAAAAAACAAAAAAAAAACAAAAATTTTTTACTTTAACATCGATTTTTTTTTTTTTCGATGTGAAAGTAAAAACTGGAGAAATAGGAGAAGGAAGGAATGAAGGTGGAGAAAGAGAAGAGGGGCAGAGGGAAATTAGTTAGTTAGTTAGTTTTTTTGTTAGTTAGTCAGGTGGTTGGTTAATTAATTAGTTAGTCAGTAGGTTAGTTATTTAGTCGGTCAGTCGCAGTGATTATTGTTACACACACACACACACACAGCACCTCCTTTGGTCCTCTTAGTGACACACACACACACACACACACACATCACCTCCTTTGGTCCTCTTAGTGACACACACACACACACACACACACACACACACATACACACACATCACCTCCTTTGGTCCTCTTAGTGACACACACACACACACACATCTCCTTCACTGTTTATCGAACATAGTGAAGGAGGGAATATTTTTCAGACCAGATATTAATTAAGGTGAAAAAATTCTCATGTTGGTGAACTTGTAAGGTGTGTGATTCCTCCAAACTGTACCAGGAAACAGACCACCTTAATGTTCCTTTAATGGAGGATCTGTTTTGTGGCATAGTTTGGAGGAATCTTTAGTAGCCCACAATTTTTTTTCCCCCAATAGAATCTCACATTAATTTAAGAAGGGGTATTTATTTATTTTTGGGGTAAATGGAAGGCTACTGATTCCTCCAAGACATGTACAAAGAAACAGATTCATTCTTCCTCACTCGTATGCTGAGACTCATTATGACACACACACACACAGAGCACCTCGTTTTCGTCCTCTCGGTGACACACACTCACACACACAGCACCTCGTTTTCGTCCTCTCGGTGACACACACACACACACACATAGCACCTCCATTCGTCCTCTCGGTGACACACACACACACACACATAGCACCTCCATTCGTCCTCTCGGTGACACACACACACACACACGTCGATTACATCATTATCGTGTCAAGTCATTAAATGCCTGTCATTACCAGTTTCCTTTGAATGTAAAAATCAGAAAGTTTTCCCAATTGACAAAACACACCTTTTGTATTTATAGGCTGGTGAACATTATGGTTGGCAGTATTTTTTTCCCCACTATATAATTTATTTACTTTTAACACACACACACACACATACACACACACAGGCTTTACGTTTTATCACAAATAGTAGTAGTAGTAGTAGTAGTAGAGTTATTCATTATGTCATTACACTTTGTTATGTATTCTCTGTACTGCTGACCCTAAGCTGAAGGAGGTGGTGGTGAAGGAGGTAAGTGAAGGAGATGGTGATGGTGAAGGAGGTGAATGAAGGTGATAAGTAAAGGAGGTAGGTATAGGTGAAGGAGGTAAGTGAAGGAGATGGTGATGGTGAAGGAGGTAAGTGAAGGAGGTAAATGTACAAATTCTCAGACAAAACGACATCAACAAGATTATCACAGACTCAGTGCTTACACCCCCAGTATCCGGGCAGGTATAGGTGGAGACAGACCTTGGCTACCTACTCCACTCAGGCTATGAGGCTATCACAGGTGGTCAGGAAAACAGCTGATAACAACATACATTTTTCAGTCTTTATCGTGCGACAGGTTGAACAGTAATTATTATGCTTGGTGTACTGGGGGTGTGAGTTAGTAAGTAGGGTATGTAAGTATTCAGGGTTGTATCGCTTCGTATATGCAATAACTTACACCAAAGAGATATATATTTCATTTAGAATATATTTTTGTTGTAAAAAGTATTGTGTGTGTGTGACGTTCTATAAAGTATATAAAATAATAATTTCAGTAATTCATACTCCGGTTATTTGATCATTCATACTCCGGTAATTCATTATGCCTACTCCGAAGCTGCCCCTGTCTCCCATTCCACCATTTGTCAACAAGTTACAAAAATTTTCATCAATATCCATTGTACTGTACTGAGATCACACACACACACACACACCGTACTTCATACAACAAAATAATAATACTCTAAATGAAGTTATATATTTCTCTGGTGTAAGTTATTACTATACGTCACCATACACCCTGTATACTGTACTAGCTGGCTTCGCTCGGGTTTATATAAAACTAATGGCAAGTATTAATACATGAAATAATGATCAATAACAAAATATTCTCTTTTTAAAAAAGTCCCAATAACATTCAGTTGACATTGTAATTAGAAAAATGAAATAATAAAGAGTACACTATTTATACAAATAAAATTCACGTCCGCTGACTTGCATATTGTCAACATAAATCACAGTTCTTGGTTTCCTCATATTGGAAGTCTGTACTTACCTCTGATTAAAATGTTAATATTTCCGGGTAGACGATGTTCATTGTTTTACTCTCTGATGCATGGAAGTAAATGTGTTGTGGCGATCCAACTCTTGACCAGCCGACATAGAGTTGGCCGTGGGAGAAGCATGCCCATTCCAAACTCACACCTGCAGTTTTAAGTGACTCACCCTGTGCTTTGTTGATGGTCATTGCAAAGCTGACTCTAACAGGGAACTGCAGCCGCTTAAACTGAAATGGTGTGTCTGATGGAATAGTTGGGTTCATTTAGGCAAGTTTAAAAGCATTTTGCTCATTATACTCATTGAAGATGACGTTTGAGCACAATACCAAGCCCATGTTCTTCTTCGGGTAACAATACACCTTTGTACCAAGTTGCATGTCATTGCCAACACGGTTTGTGGACCTTTTTAGCCCATTTTTGGCAATTTTGAGCTCATTATGCTCATTTGTTCATTGAAGATGATGTTTGAGCACAACGACACCCAGCCCATGTTCATCCTCGGGTAACAATACCCCTTTGTGCCAAGTTTCAGGCCATTCCGTCCACCAGTATTCGCGGCCATAGCCGAACAGACACACACACACCCACAGACACACAAACAAAACTACTTTATATATGTGTTTTCAGCTTGAAGGCCCGAGACTGACTGAATTTTCAAATAGCTGTTCGAGCTGTACATTTGGCGCGCGTTTTTAGCGGCTCGAACGGAAAAAATCCGTTCGAGCTTCTGTTCGAGCGGTACATTTGGCGAGCAATTTTAGCAGCTCGAACTGAAAATTTCTGTTCGAGCTCTTCTTTATGGTTTTAAAATGTCAAATATTCTTGACGTAAAAGTTACGTTAAAATGTCAAATATTCTATTTTTCGGTTATCGTAACTTTTACGTCAAGTTACGTCATGTTACGTCATAAAAACCTTTGCCGGTGGTGCTGATTCAGAATATATAGTTTTGGGAGTGTAACCGTATTTTTTTTAGCGGATTTATAGTATATGACGTAATTTTTACGTCGAGTTACGTCATACCAAAACCTTCGCCTGGTGATGGTGATTCAGAATATATATATGGGTTTTGGATGTAGGTGTAACCGTTTTCGAGTTATAAGAGGACAAACAGAGACCGTTTGCTATTTATAGTATAGATGTAAGTAAAGAAAGTACAGTGTGTGTGTGTGTGTGTGTAACTCAATAATGTACAATCGCGGTCAGAAATTGTGTCCCGATCCCTGGCAAGATGAATCGCAAACAATTTGTTTTATATAATTTTTTTTATATAAAAATTTTTTTATATAAAAAAAATTTATATAATTTTTTTTTTAATAATTTTTTTTTTATCAAATTTTGTTTTATCAATTTTTTTTATCAAAAAATTTTTTATATCAAATTTTTTATATAATTTTTTTTTAAATAATTTTTTTTTATCAATTTTTTTTTATCAATTATTTTTATATAAAAAAATTATATAAAATTTTTTCTTAATTTTTTTTATCAATTTTTTTTTATCAAAACTTTTTTTATCAAAAATTTTATTATCCATTTTTTTTATCAAATTTTTTTTTTATAATTTTTTGTTATAATTTTTCTTTATATATTTTTTTTAATATCAAATTTTTTATCATTTTTTTTATATAAAATGTTTTTTATAAAAAAAAATTTTATCAATTTTTTTTTATCAATTTTTTTATTATCAAATTTTTTTTATTAATTTATTTTTTTATCAAAATTTTTTTTTAACCAAAATTATTTTTTATCAAAATTTTGTTATCAAAATTTTTTTTTACTAAAATTTTATTTTATATAAAATTACTTTTAATATCAAATTTTTAGTCAATTTTTTTTCAAAAACTGTGAAAAAAAAATTATCATTTTTTTTTTCAAAATTGTTTTATAAAGAAAATTATCAATTTTTTTTTATCAAAAATTTTTTTATCAAAAATTTTTATCAAATTTTTTTTTATCAAAATTTTTTTTTATCAAAAAAGTTTTTATCAAAATTTTATCAAATTTTTTTTATCAATTTTTTATCAAAATCTTTTATAAAAAAATTTTTTATCAAAATTTTTTTTTATCAAAATTTTGTTATATAAATTTTTTTTATATAACTTTTTTTTTAATATCAAATTTTTTTATCAATTTTTTGTTTATAAATTTTTTTTTATCAATTTTTTTTATCAATTTTTTTTTATCAAAATTGTTTTTTTATAAAAAAAATTTTATCAATTTTTTTTTATCAAAAATTTATTTTATCAATTTTTTTTATCAAAATTGGTTATATAATTTTTTTTAAATAAACTTTTTTATATAAAATTGTTTTTATAAAAAAAAATTTATATAAAATTTTTTTATCATTTTTTTTATATAAATATTTTTTTATCAAATTTGTTTTATATAAAATTTGTTTTATATATAAAAAAAATTATATACAATTTTTATATATAAGAATTTTTTTATCAAATTTATTTTTATCAAAATTTTGTTATATAAAAATATTTTTTTATATATCTTTTATTTTTATTATTATTTTTTTTATATAAATTTTTTTTGTATAAATTTTTTTTCATAAATTTATTTTATATAATTTTTTTTATATAAATTTTTTTATATACATTTTTTTTTATAATTATTTTTTATATAAATTTTTTTTATAATTATTTTTTATATAAATTTTTTTTATATATACACACACACACACACACACACACACTTCTGTCCTTGCGTGAGATAAGAATGAGGTGGATATAGTAGGTACAAATAAACCAACCAACACTATGTATTCCTCCTGATGGTAAATATGGAGCCTCTGCAGAAGTCTCCAATTATAATACACGATCACAGGGTCCTTAAGGGGGTAATTAATTCACTTTTGTTTCATTGGAGTGCCATGATTCCTCCAAAGTATGCCAGGAAACAGGACCATATGAACAAAAAATAATGCTGTTCTGTTGCCTGGAATAGTTTGGAGGAATTAGTTGCTCCAGATTTACCAACACTGTACAGTCGGCGGCAAAAGTCCTGTCGCCTCACCTGCTTCACCGATGCACGCGATGTTCATAGACTCGAGATTATTAGGTGTAGAAAACGTGCATACAGTGAAGCAGGTAAGGCGACACAACTTCTGCCGCCGACTGTACTTGCCTCTTATCTGACAGTGACATTACCGTATAGCGTGACTTGGTGTGGCTGGCTCCATAAAGTCTACCGTGGTCTGTCTCTCTCTCCCTTACCTCTCACTTCTACTCTATCCCTCCCTCTCTCTCTTCTCGCCTATACTCGGACCCTCCCTTCCTTCCCTTCCCTCTCACATCTACTCTGTCCCTCCCCCCTCCTTCCTCTACTCGGTCCCTCCCTCCCCTCCCTTCTCACCTATTCTCTGTCTCTCCCTTCCCTCCCCCCTCCCTCCTCTACTCGGTCCCTCCCTCCCTTCCCTTCCCTCTCACCTATTCTCTGTCCCTCCCCCCTCCCTCCTCTTCTCTGTCCCTCCCCCCTCCCTCCTCTACTCTGTCCCTCCCCCCTCCCTCCTCTACTCGGTCCCTCCCTCCCCCCTCATCTACTCGGTCCCTCCCTCCCCTCCCCTCTCCTCTCACCTATTCTCGGTCCCTCCCTTCCTTCTCCTTTCCATCCCTTCCTACCCTTCTTATCCTACCTATGTCAGTCATCTTGCCTCTACTCGGTTCCTTCCACGGTATAATAACTATAGCTAGTCATTATACCGTGGTTCCTTCCTTCTTCCCTTCCTTCCTTCTTACCTTTCCCCCTTCTTCCTGTCTCTCTTTCTCCCTTCTTACCTTATAAATCCTTCCTCAATTTGTCTCTCTTCTTGCTTTCCCTTCCTCCCCTTTTACTTCCTTCCTTCTTTCCTTTATTCCTCACTCTTTCTACCTCCCATCTTGTAAGAGAAACATGGAGGAAGAGAGAATATGGAAGTAAGGGGCAATAACTATGAGACGAGACAGTAAAAGAGGATAGGAGAGGAGGAAGAGGAGGAATAAGGAAAGAGAGAAACAAGAGTAGAACGAAGGGGAATAAAGGAAAGGAGAGGAGGAGAAGGAGGAATAAGAAAAGAGACAAACATGAGTAGAACAAAGGGGAATAAAGGAAAGAGAATTACCACGAAAAGGGGGAACAAGAGAAGGTAAAAAGCTGTATATATATAATTCAAGTAACACACACACTATGGTATAAGATGGAGCCTGGTGATGTCTACTGAATGATAATCTGGAGAAATGTATGGATAAACTTTATAGGCCTAACCATGGACCTACCTATCTTGTCCAGTACCCCATATAAGTAGAGGCAGGTGGTGTGTGTGTGTGTGTGTGTGTGTGTGTGTGTGTGTGTGTGTGTGTGTGTGTGTGTGTGTACTGTACAATAAGGGACAAATGAATGGGTCGCACATAATGTATACAACTGGACTGACCGATAAAGGACTCTGCATATGAGGAAGGGGAATGCCCTCTCTCTCTCTCTTTCTCTCTCTCAATAGGTTCACACACACAGACACACACACACACACACACGGGTTCAGGTCCTGCCAGTGTCGTCAAGCTGTCTCAGAGGATACGAAGAGGAGGAGGGGAGGGAAGGGGGAGGAAAGGAAGGAAGGAAAGGAGGGGGGAGGAAAGGAGGGATGAAGGGAGGGGGGAGGAAAGGAGGGATGAAGGGAGGGGGGAGGAAAGGGAAGAAGAAATGAAGGAGGGAGGGAGGGAGGGTGAGAAGGGGAAGAGGAAATGAGGGAATAAAAAGGAAGTACAGACAACAGGAGGTCCATAGTGGCCTTTTACGTGGTTTACCTGTTTAACTACGTTAATTTGTACTACGTGTTGAAGGAAAGGATAGATAAAGGATAAGGCTCCTCCCCACCCACCACTCCCACCGGGTATAACGGTTGGAAAATCAAATAGAAAATAACACCTTGTTTGTTATAAAGAACGAACAAGGAAATTTTATAGGAAGAGGAAAGGAGGGAAGGAGAGGGAGGAAAGGAAAGGAAAGAGAGAAGGAGGGAGGGGGAAAGAGAAGAGGAAAGGAGGGAGAAAGAGAGGAGGGAAGGAGGGAGGGAGAGAAGGAAGAAGAAAGGGACGAGGGAAGGAGGGAGAGAAGGGTAATAGGAAAGGAGGGAAGGAGGGAGATAGGAACGTGGGGATTATTGGCCACATTCCTATATAGTCGATGAAGTAAAAAGCAAATCACACACACCAATAATACACTGTAGATTTGGTACTACTGATTTCACAGTTGTTTTTAATTAAAGGGTAAGTTTTGTGTTGGTAAATCTGGAGCAACTGAATCCTTCAATCTATTCTAAGCAACAGAACAATATTATTTTTGCTCTTATGGTCCTTTTTCTGGCATACTTTGGAGGAATCAAGGCACTCCAATGTACCAAAAAATAATTACTACTTTAAGGTCCCTGTGATCGTGTACGAGAATTGGGGACTTTTAATTCTTACAAACAATTAGTTGTAACATTGAGATGGTCATCTTCGTGGCATAGTTATTAGACACACACACACATAAACAGACAGACACACAGACAGACAGACGGGGCAGCAAAGAAAAAGTGGGTCTGTTTCGTGGCATAGTTCTTTTAGACACACAGACAGACACAAGACGGGGCATCAAACCGGTTTTATTCGGATTGAGTGCGTGGTTCAGTCAGATAATCCGAGCATACATACATACATGCTTCTTTTTTGTTTGTTTTCAACTTTCCTGGACGAGACGAACAACAAGATAGTGATGTTGTTTATCTTGGAGGAGAAGAAGGAGGTGCAGGTGTTTGTTGGGGACCTCACACACACACACACACACACACATACAAACATACTGAAACACACCAAGACTCTCTCTCTCACAAACACACACACACACACACACCAAGACTCATACACACACACGCACACTCTGAAACACACCAAAACTCACACACACACTGAAACACACCAAAACTCACACACACACACACTGAAACACACCAAAACTCACACACACACACCACGACTCATACATACACACATAAACTCACACACGCACACTGAAACACACATAAACTCACACACACACACACACAAACACACATAAACTAGTACACAAACACAGATCCAAGCAAGCACAGCCACATACTGAATCTCTCTCTCTCTCTCTCTCTCTCTCTCTCTCTCTCTCACATGTATAAACTTATGGGTATATGAAAGGTGAGTCATTCTACAAACCTTACCACCTCCTTATTCTTATCACACACACACACACACACCACACACACACACACACACACACACACACTATTATTATCTGTTTTTCTCATCTGGTGGGAGTGGTGGTGTGGGAGAGAGTGTTTTTCTGTGTGTGTGTGTGTGTGTGTGTTAAGAGATTTGTGCTTGTGTGTGTTTTATAGCCTGTGTGTATGTATTTATGTATGTGTGTATGTGTTTTAAAGCCTGTGTGTATGTATGAAGGTGATTGTTTTAAAATGTGTGTGTGTGTGTGTGTGTGTGTGTGTGTGTTAAGGGGTGTGTGCTTGTGTGTGTTTTAAGGTGTGTTTGCTTGTGTGTATTTTAAAGCCTGTGTGTGTGTGTGTGTGCGTGTTTTAAAACCTCTGTGTATGTGTGTGTGTTTTAAGGTGTGTGTGTGTGTGTGTGTGTGTGTCCCACCGTTTATTGTTATGAATGTGTATTATAATAAAAGCTGTGTGTGTATTGATGTTATTCCATTTTAATTAAGAACCCAGTGATCGTGTAAGAGAATTGGAGGCTTCTGATTCCTCCTGACTATGCCACGAAACAAGCTCCTTGCATATAGGTGTGTGTGTGTGTGTGTGTGTGTGTGTGTGTGTGTCGGGGCAAAATTTGAAGGACTCATTTACCTCCAATTTCCTGACTACATCACAGGGTCCCTTGAGGGGTGAGAAGGAAATGCAGTGTTGGTAATACATAATTATATAGTGGAGTAACTACATGATTACTCCAAACCAGGCCACGAAACAGATCCCTTATAATATTGAGGTGATATTTTTGTTTGTTTGTTTCGTGGGATCATTTGGAGGAATCAGTAGCCCTCCAATTAATTACCCCAAAGAGATTTTTACTCATATTTAAAAAAGCATATTATATTGAGAGAGAGAGAGGGTAGGGAGAGGTGAGAGGGCCATGGGTTAGAGCAGATGAGAGAGGTGGGTGGAGAGAGCATTATTATTAGGGAGAGGTGAGAGAGTATATTTGCAGGGAGGGGAGAGGAGAGGAGAGGAGGCCATGGGTGAGAGCAGAGGGGTGGTGAGGGTGGGTGAAGAGAGAGAGAGAGAGAGCAGTATTGAGACAGGTAAGGAGAAGTGAGAGGAGGAGGGAGGGGTGATGGGAGAGGTGGGTGAGAGGGAGGGAGATGTGAGTGAGAGGGAGGGAGGGAGGTGGGTGAGTGGGAGAAGTGAGAGGAGGAGGGAGGGGTGATGGGAGAGGTGGGTGAGAGGGAGGGAGGGAGGGAGATGTGAGTGAGAGGGAGGGAGGGAGGTGGGTGAGAGGGAGAAGTGAGAGGAGGAGGGAGGGGTGATGGGAGAGGTGGGTGAGAGGGAGGGAGGGAGTGAGAAGTGAGAGGAGGAGGGAGGGGTGACGGGAGAGGTGGGTGAGAGGGAGGGAGGGAGTGAGAAGTGAGAGGAGGAGGGAGGGTGATGGGAGAGGTGGGTGAGAGGGAGGGAGGGAGGGAGAGGTGGGTGAGAGGGAGGGAGGGAGGGAGAGGTGAGTGAGAGGGAAGGAGGGAGAGCCTCATTGAATCCAGTATGAAGCGGATATCATACTTACGTAATAAAACCACATGCATACTTATTATTATTATTTTTGTAAACCTTCTAGTAGAGTGTTTTTGGGGTACTTTTTAACTCCTCCAAACTATGCCAGGAAACATAATCATCCCATTGTTACTGTTAGGGGATCTGTTTCGTGATGTAGTTTGGAGGATTCAGTAAAATCCAATTCATTAAGCCACTGGTATATCTATTATTATTATTATTATTATTTGTTGTTATTGTTGTGATGATGAGATAAAAGGATGAATTAAATAAACAAACATAATTTCCTTACACACACACACACACACATCTCAATGATAAAATTAGTTCTATGCAACAACAACAACAACAACAAGAGAGAGAGAGAGTACAAACTGATAATCACACAATATTTTTACTCACATCCTGAAAATTCTAGAGCTCTCTCTCTCTCTCTCTATCCTACAAAACGAAAACGTAAACGTACGAAAAACACGAATTGTAATAATAATAATAATAATAATAATAATAATGATAATAATAATAATATATTCAAGTGGATAGTAGTGTTGGTGGTAAATCTGGAGCAACTAATTCCTCCAAACCACTCCATGCAATAACAGATCACCATTAATTCTGGTAATCTGGTCCGGTTTCCTGGCATACTTTGGAGGAATCATGGCACTCCAATGTCAAATGTATTAATTAACACTACAGGACAGTACAGTATGTATGTGTATATTATGTATTTATGTATGTTATTTATATGAAAAGTATGTATAGTGTGTTTGTGTATGTTATGTATGTGTTTGTGTATGTTGTTATGTATTTATAGTAGAGTAAGTATGTGTTTGTGTATGTTATGCATTATAGTTGAGTGTGTATGTGTGTTATGTATTTAGAGTAGAGTATGTATGTGTTTGTGTATGTTATGTATTTATTTATAGCAGAATATGTATGTGTTTGTGTATGTTGTTCTGTATTTATGTTATGTATTATTATTACTGAACCCCAATGATAAAAATAATGGTCGATTATATTGACGCCAAATTTCACATCTTCCTTATTGGTTCATCACACCTTTATTCCGTCAGTGACTTAACAATCTTTACTGCAATTATTTCAAGCTGATATTATTACCGAGTACTAAAAGTGGATACAAGTAAGCATTATTAGCCGATATTCCCCCCAAATACTAACAATAATCATGACAATAGTGTTGGTGGTACTTGGCAACTTTCTCCACCTCTCCCTTCTTCCCTCTCCCCTCCTTCATTATGTCATGTCAGTATGTTAGTAAGATGCAACATGTCCATACAAATCCTTTCATTTCTTTCCTATAGTGTTTTTTACGTAAAATCTGAAAGGACCATCGTATTCAAGAGAGTTTTATGTACTAGAGCACATGTTGTATTCTAAAATTAATAGTTAAAATCAATAGTCAAGACTACCTCCATGGTTAAGACAAATCAATTTCTTATTTTATTATTATACACACAACCCAGACACCACAACAAGGTTTTAACCTATATCAGGACAGTCACACACACCGTATTAATCTAGTGTTTATTCTGTCCTCACATCATTATATCCAGTTTCCTTCACACCTCAAGGCCAATCCGACCCATAGAGCTGCACCCATTTGCTTTATCATGTGTATATATATATTACTATTAAATCTCTGTGTATTTCCTCGTTTATTTACGCATATGTATTTTTTGTTCTCATATGTATTTGTGTCTATTCGTTTCATTCCCATTTTTACCATTATTGTTTTAGTGTAATATGTCTATTTTCAGCTTACCAACTGCTATTATTTAATAAACCGAATATTATTATTATTAATATTATTTAAATTACTTTGATAATTGCTACAAAAATCAGTGATAAGTAAAACGTTGTATAAACCGTAAGATTATTTTCTCTGACTTATACTCGCTGTAATTACCTTATTTTTTACCCTCCAAAGTTTTAATAATTGTATTATAGTTGTACAATTACTGCTGAATCCAATGATATAAACAAAATTTGCCTAGCTTATAATAATAGGTGCGCTAAGTGAAGAAAGATAAATATTTTTTGAACCGTAGCAAGTGTTCTCACAAATCAGAGCCGATTTTCCTATTAGAATGGACTGTAACAAACTAACACTATCAACATTAACACAAACTAACTAACCAACATTAACTAACTGACACTATTAACACTAACTAACTAATTATCAACCAACACTAACTAACTAACCAACACTATCACTAACTATCTAACCAACACTAACTGATACTATCAACACTCTAACACTAACTAACTAACCAACCCAATAAACACTAACTAACCAACACTACCGATCTAACCAACTAACTAACTAACTAACCAACCAATACTAACCAACACTAACTACCTAACTAACCAACACTAACACTCATTAGCTAACTACGCACCTAGATTACTTAACCACCCCAAAAGGTCCCCTGCAGAGATGATAATTATGTTCAGTATAATGCCCTTGTCCTCCTCCTCCTCCAATTGAAGGAGAAACCTACTCTAACGAATCTCCTCCTCTAATTGAAGGAGAAACCTACTCCACTACACCTACTCCACCTCACCTACTCCACTGACTGGGTTCTTTCGTTGACTCCACCTCACCTCCTCCACTCTTCTGATATCCACTCTGATAAAACTAACAGAGTGATATAACTCTGTGTGTGTGTGAGAGAGAGAGAGAGAGAGAGAGAGAGAGAGAGAGAGAGAGAGAGAGAGAGAGAGAGAGAGAGAGAGAGAGAACAAACTCCTTATGTGTGTGTCTTGGTGTGTGTGTATGTGTGTGTCTTGTTGTGTGTGTGTGTGTGTATGTGTGTGTGAAAGAGTTTGGGGTGAGAGAGAGAGAGGGGGGGGGAAGCAGATGTAGGAAGAGAGTGGATGGGAAAGAGTGGAGAAGAGGAGCGAGAGGAAGAAAAGGGGTTAATGTTGAATAAGAAGAAGGGAAGGAAGGGAGGGAAGGAGAGGAAGAGGGAAGAGAGTATATAGATGGAACAGGGAAAGAATAACAAGAATAAGAATAAGATAAGATGACGAAGGAAGAGGAGGAGGATGAAGATGAAAGAGAGGAGAAAGAGGAGGAGGAGGAGGAGGAGGAGGAGGAGGAGGAGGAGGAGGAGGAGGAGGAGGAGGAGGAGGAGGAGGAGGAAGAAAAGGTGGAAAAAGAGGAGGAAGAAAAGGTGGAAAAAGAGGAGGAAGAAAAGGTGGAAAAAGAGGAGGAGGAGGAGGAAGATAACGAAGAGGAGAAAAAGAAGAGGATAAAGAAGAGAAAGAAAAGGAGAAAGAGGAGAAAAAGGAGGAAGATAAAGAAGAGGAGAAAAAGGAAGAAAAAAACCGAAGGAATTATTGATATTCCTAAACACTTTCCTTCGAGATAAAATAATAAGTCAATTGATTCCTCCAAACGGTGCCCACGAAACACATCCCTATTGATAACAGTAAGGTCGTCTGTTTCCTGACATAGTATGGAGGAAGCAAGAGTCCTCCAATTATTTACCTTCATGAGTTTCTCTCCATAAGGGGGGAGGGGGGGGGGGTATAATATCGTGTTGTTGGTAAATCTGGAGCAACTGATTCCTCCAAACTATTCCAAGCAACAGCAGGTCACTATTCTTTTTACTAATTAATGTGGTCTTGTTTCCTGGCATACTTTGGAGGAATCAATGCACTTCAATGTATATATATAATTAATTAACCCGAGGCAGCTAAAATATCACTGGTCGGTATGCATGAATATCTTTGGTAGTACGTACTGACTATGGTGTGGTACGATGGGTGTGTTGTTGTGTCTATTGCAACCATCGTATGTACTATAAATAAGGCCCAATGTCTCTATCACCAAGACACAATAATTACATAACAACTCTTAATAAACAACCCCCCCAACGCCAACAACACAAACACACAACAACAACATTCTACAATTACTCCTATTATGATGTCACACGATATTGGTGGTGGTGTTATTGGTGTTGTTGTGTGTTTGTGTTGGTGTGGGTGTTGCTGTTGGTGTTGGGTGTTGGTGATAGTGTTGGTGTTGATGTTTGTGTTGTTGGTGTTGGGGTTGTTGGTTTTGTTGGGTGTTGGTGTTGGGGCTGTTGGTTTTGTTGTGTTGGTGTTATTGGTGTTGTTGTGTATTTGTGTTGGTGTGGATGTTGCTGTTGAAGTTGTGGTTGTTTGTGTTGTGGGTGTTGGTGTGGGTGTTGTTTGTGTTGTGGGTGTTGGTGTAGGTGTTGTTGGGTATTGTTGTTGGTGTTGGTGGTGGTGTGCAACTAGCTGTACCTACTAACCTAACCCTAGACACGAACCTAACCTAACCTAACTAAATAAAATATAAACAATAATGACGTTTCCTTCTTGGTGGTGGTGGTGGTAATTGGCAACTAGCTCACTGAGATGCCTGACCTGGCTGGCTGGCTGGTTGGGTGGGTGGGTGGGAGGGTGGATGGGTCTGTGTGTGTGTGTATATAAAGGGTTGGAATGGCCAGTAGAGTACACAACTTACCTGTCTGTAATCAAGTAAGGAAGGAACGAGAGAAGGAAGGCACATTCAAGCCCCACACACACATACACTCGCTCACCAACACCTTTCATCTGTACTACGAAGGAAGGAACGAAGGAAGGAAGAAGGAAGACACAGTAAAGCCTTCACACACATATATTATCACCAATTTCTGCATCTAACAATAACAGCAACGACTTCTGCTGCGCCTCCTTCAGCACTCGAAGAATCTTAACTACAGCTGCACCCTTAAGAACAGCCCAGAAAACCAGAACGACAGTAACCCGAGAACAAGAACACCAACACCTACCTCCACAAGAACAGCCCAGAGAACCATAAGAAGAACAACAAGAACAAGAACAACAACACCACCATGTCAGGAGTTCGTTATAGCACCAGGGCCCTGCTCTCTGGTATGACTGCTCTGAGGGGAATGTCAAGGATGCAGGTAAGAAAATATACATGTCTTTTATTTATTCAGTATGGTATTATTTTATTTACCCTGCCTTTAAGGGGGTAGGACACTTTTGGTACATTGAAGTGCCTTGATTCCTCCAAAGTATGCCAGGAAACATGCAGGACTAGATATGCAAAATTAATGGTGGCCTGTTGCTTGGAATAGTTGGGGTTGAATCATTTACTCCAGATTTACCAACACTGTACTACTTCCTTAAATATATCAGACCATGATTGTAACCTGTCGTAAATAAGCTTCCAGGATTAATTACGATTGTTTGATCTAGGTTTTTAATTTATCACTTTATTGTATTAGAGAAAATCTATTACTCTATTTTGTTATGAGATTATTTATTTATTACTCTATTTCACTTGACATAATTCATTACTATATTGAATTAAGAGAAAATTTATTACTCTTTTTCACTAGGTATAATTCATTACTTTATTGTATTACGAGAAAATCTATTACTCTATTTCACTAGACTAGAGTATAATTCATTCCATTTTACTCTATTTCGCTAGATATAATTCATCACTTTATTGAATTAAGAGAAAATCTATTACTCTATTTCACTAGATATATTTAATTTACTTGCACGGGATTGTGGTAATAATAATAATAATAATAATAATAATAATAATAATAATAATGATGATGTTATTTCTCACCTCAGGTCAGGACAGCTTGTCATAATTGTTCCTGTGGTAAAAGAGGTCTCAGTCTGGCAGCAGTAGCACGTCAACAAGCAGCTGTATCAGAACCACAGATTGCAGGTATGTTCTAATGAGTTGTTGTTGTTGTTGTTGTTGTGTGTGTGTGTGTGTGATGGAAGTTTTTGTTGATGTGTTTCTAATTGTGTGTGTGTGTGTGTGTGTGTGATAGAGGTTTTTGTTATTATTTTTCTAGTTGTTATAGTGTGAGATTATTATTATTATTATTATTATTATCCGTCCGGGCGAAAATACACCACTCATTTAATTTCAAAGTCAAATATGAGGTTTGATGCACATTAAATATTTGTCGTAGTCTACATTTCAGTGTTTATAATATATCATAATTTCTCCAATTTTCATACACGATCACTGGGTCCTTAAAATAATAGTCGTTTAATTAAATAATATAACTGAAATCTTAAAATATCACGACAACATACCACAAACGATACCAGTTAAATATAAATAAATGAATAAATAACTAAACTAAATCTAAACTAGTATTAAAAAAAAAAAAAAGTAACAAATAAATACGAGTCAATATATCTATATTTTTAATATTAACTAAAATAAATCTTGACTCATATCTTTTTTTCTTTTCCTCTTCCGGCGGCACATGTAGCAAGCAGTGTGATGCAAGCCGTGGCCGGGAAGGAATACTTAAAGGTTAGATTCGGGGACGGCAGCTCGGCTAAAGTGCCTTACGTGTGGCTGAGGGACAACTGTCAGTGTTCAGAGTGTTTCAGTCAGGAGGCCCTGGGAAGGAAACTCATCATTACTGACCTCGATCTTGACACATATCCAACGGAAGTACAGGTAGGTGTGTGTGTGTGTTTTATTATTCATATATATATATATATATATATATATATATATATATATATATATATATATATATATATATATATATATATATATATATATCTTGATATTATATTTATTACTAGTACATTATTACAATTGTAATATTTTGCTCTTACTACTATCATTATTATTATTTCTATCATTATGTATCCTTCAATTACTATTATTATTATTATTTTTATTATTATTATTATCCCCTTCTTAATACAACCACTCCAACCCTCCTGCCATGGCATCTACAGGAATACCATAACCATTAACATTACCCCCTACAGGAGAGTGACTCCGGCCTGAAGGTGACCTGGAATGATGGTCACTGTAGCCAATTCCAAGGACAATGGCTACACGACCGAGCCTTTACCACCGCTTCCAGAGACCATCATAGGAATAGATATGCCTTTAAGAGGGTAAGTATTGTACTCTCTTTAACCCTAACTTAAGGGGGAATGGTATCCTGTTGCCTGGAATATAGTTTGGAGGAATCAGTTGCTCCGGATAATTATACTAGCATTGAACTTCCTCCTTAATTATATAAGGGGGAAGTACAGTGTTGGTGGTAAATCTGGAGCAACCGATTCCTCCAAACTATTCCAAGCAACAAAAGTCCATTATTTTTGTTCATCTGGTCCTGTTGTTTCCTGGCATACTTTGGAGGAATCAAGGCACTCTAATGTAACAAAGGTGAATTAATTACCCCCTTAAATATTTATAACAGTTGCACGTATCATCATTGTTTTCCTTCGTTCCTCTGTTATTCATCCTATATTTTCTGGGTTAATATTTCCTTCATTCTAACCTAAAGTAACCTAACGTAACCTACCCTAAGCAAAACCAAAAGTATATCTCCTTATCTAAACCACCACAACTAACTTATTTTCTCTCTCTCTCTCTCTCTCTCTCTCTCACAGGAACCATGGGGACCAAACCACAAGTTGCATAAATTCGACTACAACGACTTGAAGAAAGATGACAGCGTGCTTCTAAATTGGCTGAAGACAATGGAGGTGTATGGGTCTGCTATGATTAAGAACGCCCCTGAGAAAGATCTTGCTGGTCCCGAAATGATTGAACACATTGCCTATGTCAAACGTTCTCATTATGGGTTAGTAGTATCTCAGTGTTGTTGTTTATGGTTATTGTTATTTATATATTTATCATTACTACTACTACTGCCACTATACTACTACTACTACTACTATTATTATTACTTTTGCTACTACTACTACTACTATTATTATTGTTATTATTATTATTTTTGCTACTACTACTACTATCATTATTATTATTATTATTTTTATTTTTGCTGCTACTACGACTACTACCGTCATTATTATTATTACTAACTATTACCGTATTACTTTCCCCTCAGGCCCCACTCCCCCGTCATCAACAGACCCAATACAAACAACGTGGCCTTTACCAACGCTAAACTGGGCATGCATAATGACCTGCCTCAATATGAACACATGCCGGGGGTAAGTACTACATATAATGATGATAAAAATAATGATAATACTGAAGTGAATATTAATGTCAAGCACACGTTATGAAAGGTTGTAACACACACACACACACACACACACCTATTTGGAAGGAGCTCGTTTCGTGGCATGGTAAGCAGGAATCAGAAGCCTCTGATTTGCATACACGATCACAGGGTCCTTAATTAAGGGGGAAATTTTGTGATGGTAAATCTGGAACAACTGAATCCTCCAAAGTATTCCAAGCAACAGAACACCATTATTTTTATTAATCTGGTCCTGTTTCCTGGCATACTTTGGAGGAATCAATGCACTCCAATGTAACAAAAGTGAATTAATTACCCCCGTAACCAATGCCTTCCCAACCCACCAACACCACCATAACCCTCCCCCCTCCCACCATCACCAACACCCCCCACCCCACAACCCCCCCCCTCCCACCATCACCAACACCCCCCACCCCACAACCCCCCCCTCCCACCATCACCATAACCCCCCCCCCTCCCAACACCACCACCATTACCAACATCACCTACACCAACAGATCATCTTCATCCACTGCCTCAAACAACACGAGGGTACCGGTGGTGAGAGTGTGGCTACCGACGGACTGTACGGCGCTGAACTCCTACGTAAGAATCACCCCAAGGCCTTCAACATTCTCGCCTCCACTGATATCTACTTCTGGGACAAGGGCCACAGTAACTACGACTGGGAGATGGAAGATTTTCACAAGATTTCCAAATTCCCGGTGATCACGTGAGTTCATTATTCAGTTTATCCGTCCGTCAACATTGTACAGTTGCCAAAATATGAATTGCAACAAATCTTAATGGAACTTTAACCATAGTAATATCCACAACAACTATATTTGTAGGGACTATAAGCAAGTAATACAGAAGGAAATATACATATTATTCTGTATTAAATATTTATGATCCCTACAAATAACTATGGACATTTATTCATTGGTTCTGTTCCCCGATATACTTTGGAGGAATAATCAAGGCTCTATCATGTACAGTCGGCCTCAGGAATTCGTACACATAAAATTTTTTGATTAACAGTTTTTTTATATATTCTGCACATAATATATATACTGTAGGAATTGTTCTATTGACTGATTCAAGTATCTATTACCCAATTAACATCAATACAAAAGTTTGGTATTAGGAAATTAATGTTTATGTACTAAATTTTCTAGCCTTGATGTCACAGTGGTGTATATGAATTCCTGAGACCGACTGTACGAAATATATACAGTGCATACTATCCCCTTCATCCAAATTATATTCCGTCAGTGTGAATAACAACAATGAGGTGATCCGTGTTGCTGTGAACCAACTACATATCACATACTATCCCCTTAACCCCGTCCAAATTATTTTTCTTCCTTCAGTGTGAATAACAACAATGAGGTGATCCGTGTTGCTGTGAACCATGCCATCAGGGACTCACACATGGACATTCCACCTGAGAGTGTCAAGAACTTCTACTGGGCCTTTAAACTCTTCAATGAGGTTCTCTACGACAACTCCCTCAACTTCAAGATGGATTCCGGTGAGATAATTCATTTATACTGTATTAAATGATTGACGATTTTTTTTTTTTTTTATATATATCTCCGACACTGGACATAGGCTTCAACAAGCCAGGTCAACTGCTACTCACACACACACACACACACGTCACGACTTCCAAACTGGTACCCAGCCACAGAGGGAGGGAAGTGAGGGTAATTCCCAAATACTGCAGCTGTTATAATGTTACAACTTTGCCTTGCTTTACTTTCATTACAGGTGACATAATAATGAATAATGTTACAACTTTGCCTTTGCTTTCATTCCAGGTGACATAATGACCCTGGACAATGTACGTTGTCTACACGGCCGTGAAGGTTATGAGGCTTGGAGTGAACGCCACATTGAATCCTCTTACCTGGACTGGGATGAGGCGAGGTGCCGCCGACGCCGCCTACAGGAGAAACTACACAAGGAGTGAGTGTGTGAGAGTGGGAGGGAGAAGGTGGGTGAGAGTGGGTGAGAGCTGAGAGAAATTCACAGCCAGTTTAGTAAAGTCAGCAAATCAGTGCGCTGGGAGAAATCAAGTGAGTGAGGGAGTGAGGGAGTTGGTGGGAGAGTGAGTGAGTGAGCTGGAGAAATTACAAGGAGAGTTAGCAAGTTCCTGGGAGAGAGGGAGGGAATGAGAGAGAGAGAGAGAGTAAAAGAGCTGGAGAAACTACAAGAAAAAGTGAGCGAGTTTCCTGGGAGAGTGGGCGAGTCCCCGTGATCATTCCTGGGAGAGTGATTGCTGCACTGGGAATAAAATAAAATAATATAAATACCTGAGTTACAAACATACAGTACAGAATGATATTAGTTCATTGTTTGTACTTGGTAACTTGGACTGGGAGAAAAAATGATTAAAATTATTAGGATGTACAGTATATCTATGCATTTAAGTATATAATATATTGTATTTATATATTTTATGCATTACAAACATACAGTACAGAATGATTTTTGTTCATTGTTTGTACTTGGTAACTTGGGACTGGGAAAATATGATTGAAATTATTAGGATATATATTTATGCATTTACGTATACTGTATTTATATATTTTATGCCTATTAATGTAAATCCAAGAGGTCACTGTTAATAATTAATTAATATACACTACAGAATTAACAATATAATCTACTGCAGTTTATATATATATATATATATATATATATATATATATATATATATATATATATATATATATATATATATATATATATATATATATATATATATATATATAGTTATTTTTTCCTTGTTTGGTATTATTATTATTACTGTATTTATATCATTACCGGTAATAGTTTTTATATCAATAGTTTTTACAGTTTACTGAAGTTATATAAAGTAATTATTATTATTTTATATTCTCACATTACTTAAATACTTCACAACATCACTTAATTAATATTCATCTGTGTTAACTTAATAATGTTTGTTAAATATACAGTATAATGTTTTACACTGGGTTGGGTTAGGTTAGGTTGGGTTAGATTGGGTTGGGTTAGATTGGGTTAGGTTAGGTTGGGTTGGGTTGGGATAGGTTAGGTTCACCATTAACTCAATTATTATTATATATTATGTTTCATGTTGATTAATGTTGATTTATATTTTCTTATTCTGGCTAAAACAAATGCTAGACAATTTATTTTGTAATTTAATGATTGTATGCCTTTCTATAGTTTGTTATAAATTGTATAAAAGACAGAGATTATTATTTTAATACTTAAATAAAATGAAGATTATAAACTATTGTGTTTCTTAGCCTTTGATTCACACACACACATATAATTAACAGAGATTACACACACACAGAGACTAATAGTAAGAGTAATATCAGTGTGTAATTCATTACATATAATAGATAATTACCGTGTGTGTATACTATAATACTGACACACATACCTGGTACATACAATTATATCTATTGAAACATACATACAATTAAATATCTTGACACATACAATTAAATCTGTCGACAAATACATACAATTAAATATCTTGACACATTCATAATTTGACACGATAACCTAACTAACCTACATAATTATAAAATACACGTGTATCTATGCATTTCATTATAGCTTTCTACATTGTAACTATATAATACACTAACGATACAGTAACTAATTATATAATACAGAATTGATACAGTATACAACAATTAATTATATATAGATTATACAGGACATACATACCTTTAACCAAAATTACCACTGAGTCTAACGGTGACTGAAGCAGCCGACTGACCGCTGACCACAGCCGCTGACAAGCGAAAAAAATATGAAATTCCTAATACCAAATTCCCAATACTACGGTCGAAAAATTCCTAGAAATCCCCAAATACCTACAGTTAACTTTTACATTTAGGATAGGTTTGTTTGTATCAAACTTTATTATTATTATTATTATTATTATCATTATCTATGATATTCCAAAAAAAATACCGTATATTTACAAAAAGATTAAAAATATCTCAAGATAATGCTCACAATACCTTTCGACATAAATTTTTAAAGATTCCAAGGTGTTTTTCAAAAATTTCAAGATCTGGGGAAGTTTTCAAGGACTGGCAACTACTGTGCTGGCAACACTGTGACTCACACCACGTGGGTTTGTTTACAGTATGGAAAACGTGTCGTACTGCACGTGCTTATTGTAGTACGAGGTTTTATATTAATGACAATAACATTTGTGTAAGAAGACAATTTATTCGAATATTTCTAATGTCATAGTCATACATCAATTATATTGGATGTTTACATTGTTGGAAATAAACGAAGGAAAATTAAATAAGCGTATAAATACTAGTTGAGCCACAGTTATAATAATATGGAATATTGTGTTTTATTCACATTGTAGTTTTCTTTGACGATATGATATGGCTATTATATTACATCACACGGGCACTTTGATGGTCGCCACGCAAGAAACATACGAGTGGTCCTTACGTGGCTGATAACGGAGATTTGTGGTTTAAATGAGGGACGTCGCAAAGTGGCCCGTGTGTCCGGCTGGCGGCGGTACGGAAACCACAGGTAGACCACTGAGCCATCACATATAGTCCGTGTGTCCCGGGTCTTATACTTAATTATTTCCAAGTCGAATCGAACCATTGTGGTTACCTAATGATATAAAATAATTAATATACAGTATATCAAACTATAATGTGTAGAGGCCAATAAATGGAAATTATGGAATATGAATCAAGAGGCTCAAAATTTGATCGTTAATGTAGTGTAGACCCTTGATATACAATAAAATAGGTACTTGTATCCACCACCACTTCATTATACACTCATTGAAATATACCAACAAATGTTTTCACCATCTATCTTTCCATTTTCTGTGACACATTTGTAAACCATAATCATATCTCCTCCCTTTCATCTTTCTACAAGTTTAGGTAACTTTAGTTTCTTTAGTCTTTCTTCATAGCTTAGTTCTGTGTGTGTGTTACCAGGCTACTGTTATTCATTACTATACAGACAAACTACCCTAGCACATACCTTGGTCTAGTAGTAATGGGAAAAAGAGTTATGAATGAATGATAGTAAAATATATAACAACCAAGAAAATTAATTGATAGACGAATTGCCCATAAGTTTATTATATCATAATGTAACATAATGATTAAATAAGAGAGCATCACCATCAACTAAATATACCAAACATATCCCCTTAATTAAAAGGATTCTTATATATAGCATTAATTGGTGGCTTCTGATTCCTCCTGACCATGCCACAAAACAAACAAGCTCCTTCCATGTAGGTGTGTGTGTTTCGTGGCAATATTTGAAGAACTCTTTTATCTCCAATTGTCTGACTACATCACAGGGTCCCTTAATTATAATAAAACCAAGTGTGTGGGATCAAGTCCGCTTTAATTTAAAAATGTACAGATTCCACAATGTACAAAGAATGAATTAACTCACAATGAAATGAATAAATAAAACTTTTACAATAAGCTACAACCATCATTATAATTATGTTGTTGTTGTTGTTGTTGTGGAGGAAAAGGACCAGAGATATGATTTTAATTTTCCTTACTACCATTTGTATGTGTGTGTGTGTGTGATATTGTAAGTACTGTGTGTGTGTGTGTGTGTGTGTGTGTGTGTGTGATATTGTAAGTACTGTGTGTGTGTGTGTGTGTGTGTGTGATATTGTAAGTACTGTGTGTGTGTGTGTGTGTGTGTGATATTGTAAGTACTGTTTGTGTCTGTGTGTGATATTGTAAGTACTGTTTCTGTGTGTGTGACAAAAAGTGTGAATGAAGTTAAGACAGTATAGACCTCTCTCTCTCTCTCTCTCCCTCCTTCCCCCCCCCCCCCTCACCCTCTCTCTGGTCCCCCACCTCTCACTCAAGCACACACTTATAGGAGATACTGGCTGTATGGATTACTGCTACACACACACACACACACACACACACACACACACACACACACACTAGAGTAGGATGCACATACACTAAAAAAAACTAAGACAGAGACACACACACATACAAAGACACATTCCCAGCCTCTCGCCACACACCAACACATACATACACACACACACAGCAGTAAAACCATCAGCCAACCTACATACAGTACATTGTGTTTTCAAATGCTAAGCAAATATAAAGTTATAATGAGTTCAGAGTTAATAATGATAATAATATATAGTATAGTCTTCATTATAATTTTTTGTTTGGATCAATTTGAAGGCAACTGATTCTTCCAAACTCAACTATGAAACAGATTCTATGGGAATTTTTCTATTGAGGTTGTGTGTTACTTGGCAAAGTTAGGAGGAATCAGATGTCCTCCAGTTTTACCCAAAGAGACTGTGTGTATGTATGTGTGTGTATGTGTAAATGTATCTGAATGTGTGTGTGTATGTATGTATATGTCACCTTCAATATAACACTATATATGTGTTCTATAAAGACTATATATATAATTATTATCACAATTCATAACTTTGATACAGTAATGCCTTGTTATATAGTGTTTGTTTGTTGTTATTATGTGTGTGTGTATTATTCTGTTGGTAATTAATGTGTGTGTGTGTGTGTGTGTGTGTGTGTGTGTGTGTGTGTGTGTGTGTACAATAAATCCTCATTTGTACATTACACACCCATTTACAGTATTACCTGTTTTATACTGTTGTTGTTTTTATGTGTGTGTGTATTATACTGTTTGTAATGAATATGTGTATGTATAGTATAAACCTTCATTATCCACTATTATTGTTGTTATTGGTGTGTATAATACTACTGTACTGTACACACACACACACATTCATTACAAACTTAAGAGTACATTACACACATTCATTACAAACTAAACAGTATAATACAGTACACACATTCATTACAAACAAACAAGGCATTTCTGTAATAACTAATAATTAAATTTAAATAACCTCTTAGAGGCTCAATACATACAGTACATACATCCATTCACTGAGAGAAAAAAAAATTAATTCTTAGTATTTAGTTTTTTGTTTACATTACCATTAGTGTTAATTATTATTATATTAGTTTTTTATCCAAGGCAAGGTCAAGAGCAAAATCTTTTTTTTTTTATTCTCAAATTTAACTAAATAAAAAAAAATATTAACACTCAAAATTAAAGTGCTGCGTGATTCTTAATAATGCTGTGCCCACAAAATTAATGGTTAAACTATAGTACATTATATATATATATTATAATGTAAGTGCAAGTGCTTCAGTCAATGTAATAATCATCATTACTCCCTCTGGCCCTGTTTGTAAATATATCAACTGTTTGTAAATACTGTATAATTATGAACTGTTTGTAAATATTATATGAAGTGTTTGTAAATACTGTACAATTTTGATCTGTTTGTAAATACAGTATACAGTATGAAGTGTGTGTAAATATTATATTAAGAGGTGTTTGTAAATATTATATTATGAGGTGTTTGTAAATACAGTACAGAACTGTATGTGATTTGTTTGTAAAATATGAAGTGTTTGTAAATACATACATGACCTGTTTGTAAATATTATATGAACTGTTGTGGTTGTTGTTGTTATGGGTGTGTACTGTACAGAGGGTTTTATTTACCATACACACACACATACATCATGACAAACAAACAAACACTACACACACACACACACACACACACACACACACACACACACACACACACACACACACATTCATCATGACAAACAAACCAATACTACAATACACACACATAACACCAACAACAACAGTGCAAAAAAACAAACAAGGTAATTTAAATGTACTGTAATAGCAAACTAATAGTAAATTGTAATCCTCCAAACTGTGTCACAAAACAGATCCCCTATTTGCTACACTACAGTTACGTTACATTAATAATAATTCCGGTACAAAAATCATGTTTGTTTATTAATGCCTACTGATATTTTTTTGAGTTAATTTCATTCATCAATATTTCCATAACTCATTTCATAATATTTATCGTAACTCACAAAAAAAAAAAAAAAAAAAAACTGGACACCAAATTAATATGAACTAGGATTATTATTATTATTATTATTATTTACACTATAATTACTACACTATCTCCTCTTACAGTGTGTTTTGAGGAGGAGCGTTCACCATAGACCCTCGATATAGAATGAATAAATGAATAAATACTTGTATCCATCACCTCTTCACTTTTTTTTTACACTCATAGGGTCAATTCCACAGTGGTATTCATTTGTTAGCTTCACAAGCAACCACACTTGTAAGGCTTCATTATTTTCCAAAAGGTGAGTACAGTATCCACATTCACAAAATCTATCAAACAGTTAGATAATGATGATCACTGCATAGTTTACTCACCAAATTCATTAAATAATTCAGCCATAAGTCATTTACACCGCTAACATTCTTTCGTTTGCGTGCTTACAAACCACTACCAACAACTGTGGAATCGACCCATAGTGATGTGTATAAATAAGGTGTGGTCATCTAGTGGGACAGAAGAGAAGCTACGGTACCAACATCATCATCATGAAGCTCCACTGTCTCATCTAGTGCGACACACAATAATCTCAGGGCCTCGTAAGAGTCACGGGCTACTGACACCCTACAGTCCCAAGGTTGAGGTATTAAAAAAGAAAGAAAGAAAAAAAAAATAATGTGTTGCCAGGCTTGTGTTGTTATTCATTACCATACACACACACTAACTAAATAACTAACTAACAAAGTGATTTACTGATCCTGTGCTAAAAGGATATAATTATGTACTGTAGTAAAATTTATGTGCTAAATTTATTCACCCTACATCGACGGTCTACTGCTTTCATTACTCTGTGTTTGTTTGTATGTATGTATGTATGTAATGTATGTATGTATGTGTATGGGAAATTTCCAACCCCATTCTACAGTGATTATAAATATTACAGTATCAGTATTATTTGACAGTCATCACCAAAAATCAACACCGCCATGAATATTCTTGCATACTGCACATACATACATACATTCTAGTAACTACCCATACATACATACACACACATACATACATTCTAGTAACAGGATTTTTGGTGACAACTGTTCGGAAGATAGAAAAAAAAATTGATCTATGACAATTTCGGTACAAATCACCATAAAATATTAAAAATAAAATATAATATGATTACAGGGATTACAAAATATTCTACACAAGTGAGAAATATTACAAAAAAAAAGTTGCTACAGTACATATTTATACAGTAGATCCTTGATATACAATGAATAAATAGTTGTATGCACATTTTATTATTCAATTTCATTCACATTATTCATTTTATACTCATTGAATATCAACAACAAATAAATGTTTTTCCAACCTTCAGTTGTTATTCATTACCATAACAAACCAACTAAATGATTTACTGAGCCTGTGTTAAGTGGATATAATTATGTGCTATAAATTTATTCATTTTATATCAAGGGCTTTATTGTACGTGTACATGTACAAATAAAAATGTTAATTTCTCGACTTATTAAAACCTCTTCAAGATGTACAAATTAATATTACGTATTGTGCTACAATAATAATAATAATAATGAAATAAAATTAAGCTACACAAACATAGCTTTTTTTTATTTATATATGTGCGTTTTCATGTTGATGTTAAAATATTATCAACTAATATCATCATCCACGGAAACTAAAAAAAAAAAAAAAAAAACTTGTCTCTCATTGGCCGGTCGGGAACGACTCGCTGGCCAATTAGACGCAAGGATATTATAGGTGGCGGAATTTTACCATCAGCCCGAAAAAAAAGATAAATAAATAAAAATTTGAATTATAAAAAAAAGGAGGTATTTTTTTGCCATCAACCTGACCCAAAAAATATAAAATAAATAAATAGATATATAATAAAAAGGGTATGAAGGATTAATATTTTTACCCAACAGAAAGTAATTTAATTTAAAGATGCTGAAAATGTATGTATGTAATTATGTATGTGTTATAAGATACATACATACCATATCATACCAGACCATAGCTATTGTTGTACAGGCATTTTCTCCCCAAAATATTGGATTATGTACGTGCTTGCATGGGACTGAGGCAAAGTGTGTGTGTGTGTGTGTGTGTGTGTGTGTGTGTGTGTGTGTGTGTGTGTGTGTGTGTGTGTGTGTGTGTGTGTGTGTGTGTGATATAGAGAGAGATAGACAGACACAGACAGAGATAGAGAGAGAGAAGGGGTAATAGTATCGTTCAAACGTGTCTTTTTTTCCTTCCTTGCCTCAGGCCCGCTCTCCCAAATATTACAGTACAGTATAGTAGTTAAAAAAATGACCCATACCATTTTAATAACCCACTAATTATCAGGGCTTACTAAAATACATACATACAGTCAATCAGGAAGTGCAATGATGGGGAGGTTACAGTACTATTACTATTATTAATTATTATTATTATTATTATTAGCCTTATTACAGAGCCTACAGTACAGTATATTACAGTCAGGAGCGAAATATTGTTCAGCAATACCCAAAATATATAAATAAATAATAATAATAATAATGATAAAAATAATGATGAATAGGATTGCCAAATATATAAATAAATAATAATAATTATAAAAATAATGATGAATAGGATTGCCAAAATATATATATAAATAATAATATTGATAAAAATAATGATGAATATACAGTATTACCAAAGAGAAAAAAAAATAATGATGAATATACAGTATTACCAAAGAGAGAAAAACATAAAAATAATGATAATAATGAACGCAGCACTGCCCAAAATTAATTCTGCTCCTGACTAATTAACTAACTGTATACATTAGGGTACTGAGAGATAATTAATATTCTACAGAAATATTAAGGGAAGAAATAATTAATCCACATGAAGGAACCCAGACTCAGTTGGTTGGTTGGTTGGTTGGTTAGTGTGGTTGGTTGGTTGGTTGGTTGGTTAGTGTGGTTGGTTGGTTGGTTGGTTGGTTAGTGTGGTTGGTTGGTTGGTTGGTTAGTGTGGTTGGTTGGTTGGTCGGTTGGTTAGCGTGGTCGGTTGGTTGGTTGGTGTGATTGGTTGGTGTGGTTGGTTGGCTGGTTGGCTGGTTGGTTGGTGTTGTGTGGTGTGGTGTGGTGTGGTGTGGTGTGGTGTGGTGTGGTGTGGTGTGGTGTGGTGTGGTGTGGTGTGGTGTGGTGTGGTGTGGTGTGGTGTGGTCTGGTGTGGTGTGGTCTGGTGTGGTGTGGTGTGGTCTGGTGTGGTGTGGTGGTGTGGTTGGTTGGTTAGTGTGCTTGGTTGGTTGGTGTGGTAAGTTGGTGTGGTTGGTTGGTTGGGGTGAGTATGGGTTCCTCACACATTGGGTCGTGTGCAAGAACATCCTTGGTGTTGACGAAGGCATGGTACAATATCACTCCGTCGTTTGTCTACGGAGCCGTCGTATCCGTCAACACCATCACCAAGGTTCTTGAATACGGCCCGTCGGATTAAGGAGAAAATATCTTGTTGGTTAGAGGAGTACTGATTCCTCCAAACACTACCATGAAACAACAAACACACGACCATATATGTTACTAATGGGGGATCTGTCTGTTTCATGGCATAGTGTGGAGGAATTAGTAGCCCTCCAGTTCACCAAAAAGAGAATCTCCCCTTAATTAAATGGTTAGGGTTGACACAAACACACACACACACACACACTCCTCCCTGGGTAAGCGTGTGTGTGTGTGTTAGGAGAGGCACCGGAGAGAACTTCTGTGTGAAGAGAAAAAAACAGATTAATAAGACCTCCAGATTTACCAACACCGTATTATCCATTTAATTAGACTTATGAATTGAATGTATGTATTAGCGTACTGTACAAACCCAATATAATTATTTGCATATATATTTAATTAACACTTGCCTTTAAATCAGACTTTTAAATTGAATGTGTAAAGTGTACAATACAAACATGTTTAACACTTATCAACAAACCACCCAGGCTCAGTACATCACTTAGTTTGTAATGGTAATGAATGCATAAATAGAAGCCTGGGAATTACATTTAATAACATTTACTGGTGTTCAATGAGCGACTTTGAGCGTAAATTGATGACTGTGGTTTTAGAGAGTGAATTAAACTATAAATACAATGCTGGCCTCACCTGACAATGCAGGAACTAGACATTGAGCCATTGTTTAAGTCCTAATGAGATGATGGGTGAGCAGAGCAGGGAACACCAATAATACATAGTTGTTGCTGAACTGTGCTGAGGCAACGCTGAATGCTCGCTGTATACCACCATCTGTAAATATAATAATAATAATAATAAGTAATAACTACTACTACTACTAATAATAATACACTAATAACAATAATAATAATATCACTACTACTACTACTAATAATAATAATAATAATAACAATACCCCTACCACTGGTACTATTACTACTACTACTACTACTACTACTAATAATAATAATAACAATAATAAAAAAGCATCATGTGTTTACCTTTGTTGGTGTTAAATTGGAACTCGGTATCAGCGCTCCAATCATACTTGTTGCGTACTTTGAGAGCTCCATGGTACTCGGTGGCTGGCTCCAGGGTCTCCAGGGTGTGTGAGAGGGAGTGTTGAAGGTTGTTGGTTGTCACGTTATTCACGGCAAATGTACTGCCGTGCCAATCACCAGGGTGGTCAGTTGAATCATTAGCCTGTAGTTGATGGAGGGAGACGAGATTATAGAAAGATGTGTTGATGGTCTATGTATGTATGTGTGTGTGTGTGTGTGTGTGTGTACCTTTGCCTTGTGGTATGTATGTATGTATGTATGATGGAGGGAGATGAGATTATAGAAAGGAAATATGTTGATGGTTTATGTATGTATGTGTGTGTGTACCTTTGTCTTACTCTATGTATATATGTATGTATATATATACCTTTGCTCTGCGGTAGGTCAGTCTGTATTCAGTAATGGGGTAGTAACTCTCTGTGTCCCAGGTCAGGGTGTAGCTTGTGTCTTCACCACCATTGGGGTCGCTTGTAATCTCAGGTCGATTTGGGTGACCTGGAAAAAGAAATGGTGATGAAAGAAAGGGGATGGAAGAAAGGGAAGGAGAAAGATAGGGGAAGGATAAAGATAGAGGAAGGATAAAGATAGAGGAAGGAGAAAGATAGAGGAAGGAGAAAGATAGAGGAAGGAGAAAGATAGGGGAAGGAGAAAGATAGAGGAAGGAGAAAGATAGAGGAAGGAGAAAGATAGAGGAAGGAGAAAGATAGGGGAAGGAGAAAGATAGAGGAAGGAATATAATTGGGGAAAAATTGGAAAGACAGAAAGGGGAAGAAGGAAATTTTATTATAGGGAGTTATATTACCAGTTAGTTTTACCACAGTTATTCTATCAATTCTATTTTTCCATAGTTATTCTATCTATTCTATTTACCAGTGAGGTGTACAGTATCGGTGGCGCTCCCTATATCATTCTCGGCCAGACACTCATACACCCCAAAGTCATCCTCAGAGACCCTGGGAATAATGAGGGTGTGTTTGTGTCCGTGGTAGTGAGCAGCGAAGGTCGTGGCCTGGTTATCCTTCCTCCAGGTTACCTTAGCATTGGGGTGAGCGTGAACTACACACACCAACTCAACCTTGTCACCATCTCCCGTCCTCACAATTTCCTGAAACAAATAAAAGCCAATAAATACATAATGTTTTGTAATTTGATTTTTTAGTGGTTTTCATGCATGTATGTGTGTGTGTTAGTCGATATCTATGTTCTGAAATACATGATATTTTGTGAATTTTTTAGTGGTTTTCCTGTTTGTTCTTACCTATTTGTTATTACCTATTTGTATCTTTACAGGATTAAGTCAAGCTCGTAATGTCCCATATTTTAATACACAATTATCATATTTTTCTTTAAAGTTATGTATGTTTTTGACACACACCACTTCTTCTGGTAATTTATTCCATTCGTCTATTACTCTATTTGGAAAACTATATTTCTGTACATCTTTATCTCCTCTTCTTTTAATTGATTTCTTACTGTGTCCTCTCATTGTAGGTATTCCTTGTTGACACAAATTTTCTATATCTATCTTTTCTTTTTCTGTGACATATTTGTAAACCATAATCATATCTCCTCTCTTTCGTCTTTCTTCTAGTTTAGGTAATTTTAGTTTCTTTAGTCTTTCTTCATAGCTTAGTTCTCTTAGACTTGGTAGCCATCTTGTTGCTGCTCTTTGTACTTTTTCTAATTTAGTTATATGTTTCTTTAAATGTGGGTTCTATACTACTGCAGCATATTCTAAGGTAGGCCTTATAAAGGATGTTATTATTTTCTTGACCATTTCTTCATCCATATAAGTGAATGCCACTCACATATTTGCTAACATTGCATACATGCTTCTCACTTTTTCATTTATATGATCATCTGGTGTTAATTTCTTATTTATCATTACCCCTAAGTCTCTTTCTTTCTCTGCTTCATTTAATATTTTGTTTAAATTTTTATTTCCAAACTTAATAACATGACATTTATCTGCATTAAACTCCATCTGCCATTTATTACTCCACTCTACCATTTTGTCCAAGCTTGTATCTTTTTACAGGAGTCTTCATTTTTAATTGTTCTTTGTACCTTGCATCATCAGCAAACATATTCATGTAAGTGCCATCTGTAATATTTACTTCTATATCATTTATATATATTAAAAACATTATTGGTGCCAATACTGAGCCTTGAGGAACTCCACTTGTCACCTTCAGCCATGGAGAATAGTTCCCTCTTAGTACTGTTCTCATTTTTCTTCCTACAAGGAAATCTTCCATCCATTTTAGTAGTTTTCCGTTCACTCCTCCTTTATGTTGTAATTTCCATATGTCTTTTGTGTGGAACTCTGTCAAAAGCTTTTTTAAAGTCTAGGTAAATACTATCAACCCATCCTTCTCTTTCTTGTATTTTTTCTGATATTCTCGTATAGTAACTTAGTAAGTTTGTGACACATGATCTTTCCTTCCTAAACCCAAATTGTCTCTCTGTTATCATATCATTTTTCTCCAGGTGTTTAACCCAATTTTTTCTTATAATTTTTTCCATAATTTTACACACTACACTTGTTAGTCATACCGATTTATAGTTAAGTGGGTCTTGTCCATTTCCTTTCTTAAATAATGGGACTATATTTGCTTGCTTCCAACTTTCTGGTAATTTTCCTTGTTATAATGAGTTTTGAAATATTATAAATAATGGCTTACTTAGTTCTTTAGCACATTCTTTTAATACCCTACATGAAATTTCATCAGGTCCACTTGCTTTAGTTTTATCCACAGCTTCTAACTCTTTTTCTATTTCTAATCTGCTCACCTCAAACTCTTTTAGTTCATACGTGTTTGTGTTTGTATTTTCTTCTGGTGTGAATACATTTTCCTTAGTGAATACAGACTGAAATTTTGTACTTAATATTTCCTTCATTTATAATGTTTTTAATTTTGTCCTTTATTTTTGTTTTGTTTTTGATGTAGCTGTAGAATAGTTTTGGTTGTTCCTTACTTTTATTAATAATATCTTCTTCCACTTTTTCTCTGAGTATTTCTCTATCTTCCTTGGTTAAGCATCCGACTACCTGTATATTTTATATTGTTCCTTTCTTCAGTCCTTCAAATTCCTGGCATTTCTCAATACAGTTTCTACCATGTTGCTACTTCGTACAATTATCTTTAGTGGTCTCATTTTGTTTTCTTCATATTTCCCCATTCTGTGGAATTCTTCTTTCTTTACTTCTTCTTCCTCTTCCTCCATTATGGTTTTCATTATACCTGTGATTTTGTTTATTTCTTCTTTATCCCTAGCTATTTTATTCCTCATTTCCTCTTCTTTTACCCCATATATTATTATTGATTTATTCATATCAATTGTCTCTGAAAAACCTGACAGTTGTCCTTATTATTTCTTTTACTTCTTTCTTTAAGTCCATTATTCCTTTATCTTGTTTCAAGTTTGTTTTTACCTTTTCTTTTTCTTTTAGAATCTGTGCATATGTCTTAACCATTTCTTCTTTACATGCATTTACTACATCATTTGCCTGTTCTACTTTCTCTTCAATTTCTTCATTCTTTTCCATTATGTGACTGGCTTTGGCCAACACATCTGCCTTCTGCTTCATTGTGTTTATATCTTTCTCCTGCTCCACTAAATTTCCTCCTATTTCATTTGTTTTGGATTTTAGTGATTTTAGTTTAGTTGCCATCTCTTCCAATGCTATATCTTTCCTATTCATTTCCTTTAGTAATTCCTCATTTCTCTTTTTAGCTTCAACTAAAGCCTCTTTTATTTCCACAACTTCATCCTCCAGCTTCTTAACTCTTTTATTACTTTATTTAGATCTTCAAACTCTACTAAATTACAATAATCCCCATCCTTCTTCTTCTTCTTTCCTTCTCTTCTTTCAAAAAAAAACCTCATGATTGTTTTTTTTACTTACAGTTTAGCTGCCCGGTAGTACCATCTCTCTCCCTAATGGAATGTGCTGACCTGACCCAATGTATTTTGTCTGGCTAGCAGTTGCCAGATTAACTCTTTTCTTCTCTTAGTATTTACACTTTGTTGTTTTATATTCACTGCACTTTTCCACTCATTATCTTTCTTTACTTTTATGTGACCAATTACACACAAGCTTGACTCAAATCCATAATAAACAAATAGGTAAGTGATGATTTATGTCTGGAGCTGTGGGGGCAAACATCCACCCTCTGTGACTGACTGTGACTGTGTGTATATGTGTGTGTATATGTGTGTGTATATGTGTATGTATATACAGTATGTATGTTAGTAAATATCTATGTTGTGTTGGGGTGAGAGTGAACTAACTATACACACCAACTCATCCTTGTCACCTTGTCACAATTTCCTAAAACAAAAGATATGATAAGAAAAACAAAACAAAAGCACACACATTATATTTTGTTTTGTGCTTGGGTAAATATTAATACTATATTTTTTTTAGTTTTCTGTATTTGTGTGTGTGTCTGTACTGAAATTAAATCAAGCATTTGCACCAAACATTATCCAGTTAAGAACAAAAAGAGAATTTATCATTTGCATTTCCATGTCTGTATTTTTGTATTGGTATATTCGTATTTGTATTTTTGCATTTTTCTCATATATTATTTGTATTTTTATGTCTGCATTTTTCTCGTACATTATTTGTATTTCTATGTCTGTATTTTTCTCGTACATTATTTGTATTTCTATGTTTGTATTTTTGTATCGGTATATTAGTATTTGTACTTTTGTGTTTTTCAAAGTTGTCACCTTCTCTGTGCTGATCTCTGGTGCATAGTCAACAATGACGGTCATTTCCTTGGTGGCCTCGGCTCCAATTCCGTTGTCAGCTGTACAGATGTAAGTTCCTGCCACATGACGGTCTACATCCTCCATAGTCATGCTCAGGCCCTGTAATAATAATGAGAATATTAATGATGATAATAATAATTATAATAATTGTAATATAGTAATAATAATAATAATAGTAATAATAATAGTAATAATAATAATAATAATAATAGTAATAATAATAATAATTGTAATATAATAATACCAGTAATAATAATAATAATATTAAAAATAATAATAATAATTGTAATAATAATAATAATAATAATAATAATAATAATAATAATGATGTGGACTTACAAGGTGGGATGGAGAAAGTAATGAGAGTGTGTATGAGAGATGTGGTATGAGTGAGAAGGCAATTGGTACTGAATGTGGAGTGGTTGAGAGAGTGAAGCTTAATACATTGAGATGGTTTGGACATGTAGAGAGAATGCAAGGTGAGGAGTTTGTAAAGAAGGTGTATGGAAGTGAAGTTGTGGGACCTGGTGTGAGAGTCAGACCTCCGGTTAGATGCCAGAACAGAATGGAAGAGTATGTAAAGGAGAGAAGCATGAGAAGTAGAGGAGGGCTTGACCAAGTAAGGAGGGAGTGTTGGAACAGGGAGAACTGGAGGCACTTCTGCCGTGGCCACCTAATAACAATAATGATAATAATTTACAGTATATCCTTACCCCAAGTCTGGGCTCTGCCACATAACTTACACTATATATAATGCTTGAATTACTCTACATCAAATATTTCTGATAAAATAAATGAAAAATTAGCATATGTGATATTGTATGAAGCTGTACTCAGTAATTAGTAAAGAGTCATTAAATATGTCTAAAAACACATACAGTACAATACTAATGTAATTATTCTGACAAAGATAAATATGTCTAAAAACACATTCAATACTAATGTAATTATTCTGGCAAAGATAAATATATCACAGCATCTCTCCCCACCACCAATATTCCTTACTATCTTAACACAAACATTATACTACATGTATATAGTATTTTATTTTCACAGCAGCTTTCCTTACCATCCCATCAGATAAACAATTCACATTAATTTAATAAACGTTCACAGTAACTTTTCACACTGGAGTCCTTACCATTATAAATATATATATATATATATATAGAAAAAATAACTTTTTTATGGTTTCTTCACATATCATAAACATAATTATATATAAAAAAAAAAGATCAGAATACACCGATATTAATATAAAGAAACGAACCCGTTTTCTTACCGTCTCGTCTTTAGCACCAGAGGGCAGCTTGCCTTCTTTCTTGGACCAATGAATTTCCGGCTTTGGGTTTCCCTCAGCGTCACACATCAACTTAACACTGTGTCCCTTCCTTACTAGTTGTTCAGAGCTGGAGGTGTTGACAATATTGGGGCTGTACTGTACATCAAGGTGGTGGTGTACCTGTTTAATTAAAGAAGATGGTTGTTGTTGTTATTGTTAGAACAGTACAATATTGGGGCTGTACTGTACATCAAGGTGGTTATGTACCTGTTCAATTAAAGAGGGTTGTTGTTGTTGTTGTTAGTACAGTACAATATAGTGTTATAGGTGGGTGGGGGTAAATCTGTCTGGTGGCACCAACTGATTCCTACAAACTATTTCAAGCAACAATAACAGGCCACCATTAATTTTGTTCATCTGGTCCTGACTGTGGTGGTAACTGTACCTGTTAAATGACTGGAGTAATATTATATACAGTATAATTTTTGGTATAACTACAGGGCCTTGATTCCTACAAAGTACAGTACTGTATGTGTATGTCACATACACACACACACACACACAGTTATCCGTTGTTGATGTTATTTTTTTTTTTTTTCAAGACACACACACATCCCCTTTGTTGTTGTTTTTTTCGACATACACACACACACCCTATGTTGTTTTTGTTTTTTTCCAAGACACACACATACACACATATTCCTCACCTCTTTGGGTTCGTCACTCTCCAAGCGACATATATATTCCCCGGCATCACCTCGCTTAACGTTGCTAATCTCCATATTGCCGTTGTTGACTGAGAAGTGTTCGTACTCGGCCAGACGCGGCACCTTTGTCGTGTCAAGGAACAACACCTGCTCCTTGTTCGTCTCCTCTACCAACTTCTTTACCATTAGGATATAGTTTGCTGTGAAAAAAATAATAAATAATAATAAATAAAATGAATGAATGGACTAATAATATGATTTTTGATCTACTGTACAGGATATGTAAACAAAAATGATGAATTAACAAATAAGATATGCAAATATAATTAATTTTCTCCTTAATTAAACTTCCAAGACAACACAATGTGAAATATACTTTAAATATATCCATGAAAAATGAATGATTTTACTACTGTATCAAACTGTTTTGCTGTAGTGTATTACCAGTACTATACTGTATTTTGAACGGGTTTAGATAAATAAACAGAATACCCTTATTAATAACACCCACACTGTACCATAATAACAGAGTATTCTTATTAATAATAATTAATTACCCTTATTAATAACACTATAATACTCACTAGGTATGGTAAGTTGACATGGTATAACAGCTGTGGTTCCCTCTTCGTATATAATTATGGATCGGGCACCATAAAACAGACTAGTTACCTTTATTAATAACACTAAATAATGTTACTTGTTACCCTTTTAATAACACTAAATAACATTACTTATTACCCTTATACATAACACAATATACTCACTAGGTACGGTAAGTTGACATGGTATAACAGCTGTGGTTCCTTCTTCGTATGTAAGGTGTTGAGGGTCGGACACCGTGAAGTCAGGGGGCAGGGCCACCCATCTCTTCCTCTTCTTCCTCTTCTACAACGCCTTCTTCACCCTCAATGAAGGACCCGGTATCTCCATAATCTCCATATATAGGCGAGTCATCGGGCTCCGGGTACCCATGTACTGTGGAAGACAAAAAAATAATAAATAATGGTGATTGTTTGTTTGTTTATTAGGTTTGCAACGGGGCGAAAAATGGTATTTGTTTGTTGACATTGTTTGTTGTTGTGTTTATTAGGTTTGCAACGGGGCGGAAAAAAATGGTAATTGTTTGTTGACATTGTTGTTGTATTTATTTGGTTTGCAACGGGGCGGTAAAACTAAAATGGTGATTATTTGTTGTTGTGGTTATTGGATTTGTAACGGGGTGGAGTAAATGGTGATTGAATGTTGTATTTATTGGGTTGGCAACGGGAAGGGAGGAATGCCGTAGAAAAAATGATGATTGTTATTGTATTTATTAGATTGATAAGGGAAGGAAAGAAAGACGACAATGCTGACCCAGAAAGACTTCCAGCCCCAAAAAATCCTCTCCTCCCCATATATTTTCTTTTTATTCCCAGGGTCCTTTATTTGACCTCATATCTCTCCTCCTCCTCCATGATCATTTTATATTATTTATAGTGTGTTGGTCGTTTATCTCTCAACCTTCCTCCATATATTTGCACAACCATAGAATATTAATAATCCTCTTATTATTATTATAAACCACCTCTTATTATTATTATAAATATGAATAAACCACTGGAAATTAATGAATAAATTATTTTGCTTTACAAAGAGAATAATGAACATTAAATTATATATACACACACAAATAGTAACTAGCCTTTTTTCAATGTTAAATGGGAAGCTTCACCTGACACTGACGCCATCCACTCTCTCTCCTCTCTCTCTCTCTCTCTCTCTCTCTCTCTCTCTCCTCTCCTCTCTCTCTCTCTCTCTCTTTATTCCCCTTCCCCTTCCTCCCATCTTCGTAAATACATCTATAACAATTGAGAGTCGTTCCAATATGGCGGGTGGGAAGCTTCACCTGACACTGACGCCATCCACAATCATGATGGTACCAGCATATATATCTGCCTTTCCTCTCTCTTTCCTTCCTCCCTCTCTCTCTCTCTCTCCTTTTTTTTCCTCCCTATTTTCCTTCCTTTTCTCCTTTCTTCCCTCCCTCCTTCCTCTCCTTTCTTCCCTCCTTCACTCTCTCCCCACACTCCTTTCTTCCCTCTCCCCCCCCTCTCTCTCTCCCTCACCCCTCTCCTTCCTCACTCCCACACTCTCTCCTTCCTTCTCTCCCTCCCTCCCCTTTCTTCCCTCACTCCCTCCCACACCCTCTCCTTTCTTCCCTCTCCCTCTCTCTCTGACTCAATAAATGTACAATATCGGATTTGTGTCGCTTGTAAACCCAGCTGTGGTTGTGTTAGGAGAGGGAGGGCAGGGAGAAAGGAGAGAGAGGAAAGGAGAGAGAGGAAAGGAGAGAGAGGAAAGGAGAGGGAAAGAGGGAGGGTGAGATGGATAGAGATAGGAAAGGAGAGGGAAGGAGGGAGGGTGAGAAAAGGAGGGAAGGGAAGGAGAGGAAATGAGAGAGAGAGAGAGAGAGAGAGAGAGAGAGAGAGAGAGAGAGAGAGAGAGAGAGAGAGGAAAGGCGAGGGAGAGAGTACTGTATGTAATCCCTTCATCTCCACAACCACCACTACTACTACCACTAAAGCACTAT
>JAWQEG010002248.1:0-18503 GCA_033782935.1 Petrolisthes cinctipes | reverse complement strand
ATTAATTATTATTATTGTTTATTATTATTATTATTATTATTATTATTATTATTTCTATTGTTATTATTATTAGTAGTAGTAGTATTAGTATTACTATTATTGTTATTATTGTTACTATTATTATTTTTATTATTATTATTATTATTATTGTTATTATTATTATTATTATTATTATTATTATTTTTATTATTATTACTGGTGTTCCAATTTAGTTTTGATATTTTCTCTTTGCATGATGTGTAGGAAGGGAAAACAATAATCTAATGTTGAATTGCACAAGTCTGCTGGGATTTATTTATATGCGGCCATAAAGTTTCACAATGTATTTTTACGCTGACCATTTACTGGAAATTATGATGTATATTCATGGAGAGAGAGAGAGAGAGAGAGAGAGAGAGAGAGAGAGAGAGAGAGAGAGAGACAGGGTTAGAAATTTATAAACTATTAACGAAAATAAAGCACACACACACACACACACACACTCTCTCACCAGATTCAACAACACACACACACACACACACACACACACACACACACAACCTCTCTCTCCTACCAGCTTACCTTCCCTCCTCCTCCCCTCCTACTATTGAAATATTTCAAGTTGCCAAAAAATTGCTAAGTCTCAAACCAAAGAAATCCACCACTCCAATTGACTTACCCATCAAAATTTACAAAGAATTTGCCCCTGAACTTGCAGTACCCATCACTTCAATAATTAATGCCTCCCTCAGACAAGGCAAATGTCCAGCCGAGTGGAAAACCTCTTTTATAACACCCATCCCTAAGTTGCCAAACCCTCCCACACTAAATGATCTTAGGCCAATTGCTATTACTCTCGTTCCAAGTCTCATCTGTGAAGACTTTATATTCAACTGGGCATATGATACCATCAGTAACCACATTGACTTGCAACAGTTTGGCAACCTGAAATCCACCTCTACCACTCATTGCCTTGTCAGTCTGCTAGACTTCATCTATCAGAACCTAGACAAGCGCAAAACATCCATTGCTTTAACCTTCATAGACTTTCGGAAGGCCTTTGATCTTGTGGATCACACCACAGTGATACAAAAAGGACTAAAATTAGGTCTCCCTGGCTATCTTGTATCATGGCTGTGTGACTTTCTGTGTGAGAGACGGCAGGTCACACGGTATCAAAATCACACCTCCTCCTTTCAAAATCTGACCTGTGGTGTTCCCCAGGGTACCAAAATGGGGCCCCTTTGTTTCCTGCTGTTAATTAACGACGCCCTCACTGACACACCACACCGCTGGAAGTATGTGGATGACTCTACAGTAGGAGTCACTATCAACAATGACTCTCCTGACTACAGTCATCTACAGCATACCCTTGACCACTTGCAATCCTGGACCACAGAAAATAGTGTAACCATCAATCAAACCAAGAGTGTAGTAATGCACATCAGTACATCCACCACTCCAGTACCACCACCTAATGTTACTATTGGCTCTCACTCACTACAGTTGGTTGAGTCTACTAAACTGCTGGGAGTCACCATTGACAATAAACTGGATTGGAAGCAGCACACCACCACCATCATCAAGGCAACCACCTACAGACTCTACATGCTGAAAACAATGAAGTCCTTGGGTGCCTTACACCAACAATTGAGGGATATATATAATACCTTCATCTTACCCAAGCTTACATACGCATCTCCAGCCTGGTCATCATCACTAAACATCACCCAACAACGCCGGCTGGAGAGGGTACAGAAGAGAGCTTGTAAAATTATACTGGGGGTCACCTACACTACATACGACCAGGCTCTAATCTCCCTTAATCTACCCTCACTGACAGAGAGATACCGACGTGACCTCCAGACCTTTGGGGACAAGTTGCTGCTACACCCCAGACTCCGTCCACTCCTGCCCCCCACCCTACCCCCTCCATCTAGGGCAGCCCGTCACTACAATAAAATAAAACCAATTAAAACAAGAACAGAGAGATACAAAAATAGCCCCATTCCCACCATAATAAATATAATAAATAAGTAATCATCCAATCTATATATGTATCATCTTTGTATATATATTACATATCTCATCCTATTCATCCATTCATTCATTATGTCCATTTAATATGTCTGTATATTTTCAGCCTCAGGGCTGCATTCTGGTCAATAAACCGATTATTATTATTATTATTATTATTATTACACACACACACACACACTATCTCTCTCTCTCTCTCTCTCTCACCGGATTCAGCAACACACACACACACACACACGTACTGCTCCACAATTCACCCACCTTAATCACAGCTAACACCTGCTATAACTCCACTTTTTAATCAGAGGGAAAGCTAGGATGTGGGGAGACTATTGTAATCACTGTGTGTGTGTGTGTGTGTGTGTCTTTCGGTCACTCCCAAGACCAGTTTGACCACCGGAGACGACCTATCTACCTACCAGCTGCCTACCTACCTACCTTCCTGCCTACCCCCACCTACCTACCTACCTACATGCCTTCCTACCTACCTACCTACCTACCCACCCACCCACCCACCTACCCACCCACCTACCTACCTACCTACTTACCTACCTACCTACCTACCTACCTACGTACCTACCTACCCACCGACCTGCCTACATACCTAGCTACCTACCCACCTACCCATCCCCACTTACCTACCTGCCTACATCCCCACCTACCTACCTACATCCCCATCTGCCTACCTACCTCCCCACCTGCCTACCTACCTCCCTACATACCTACCTACCTCCCTCCGTCCCTCCCTAATCCCATGATGAAGGTATTGTTCTGTTTATCCTGTGTCCATTCTTTTATTGTACCTTCTCTATCTCTTCCTCTTCTTCCTTCTCTCCTTTTGATTCCTACTTCTTCCTTTTGTCCTCCTTTTTCTCTTTGTCTTCCTTTTCTTCCTCTTATTCCTTCTCTCCTTTTTTCTTTCACTTCTTCCTCTTGTCCTCCTTCTGTTCTTTGTCTTCCTCTTATTCCTTCTCTCCTATTTTCTTCCACTTCTTCCTTTTGTCCTCCTTCTTCCCTTTCATTTCTTCTTCTTCTTCCTCTTTGTCTTCCCATTCTTCCTCTCCATTTCCCTTTCCTTCTATTTATTTACATCACCAAAATAATTACATCACACTATTCCTTCCCACTATTTATCACTGCATTATTTATATTTACAAAGTCAATAAAGCATAACACAAACCCCCCCTCCTTTCCAAATGACTGTAATAAAAACAATACACCTCAGTTTCAATCTAGTTAATTATTACACAATTATTTTTAAAGCTGTATGTCGTTTTCCATGTCATTTCTGATTGCTGGGAGTACTATTATTATTATTATTATTATTATTATTATTATTATTATTATTTTTCTCATGTATAAATATTATATGATAATGTAATCGCTTTCGAGAATACTGTTCTTATTTTTATGGTTGTTGTAATACGCAGTAGTGTGTGTGTGTGTGTGTGTGTGTGTGTGTGTGTGTGTGTGTGTGTGTGTGTGTGTGTGTGTGTGTGTGTGTGTGTCTGTGTGTGTGTGTGAGCCAGTTGGGCCTCCATTACGAGCTTAACTCTTCTGCCCGTTGTATTAAGATAATTGTCACGAGGAGAGAAAGCTGACTGTACCCTTCTCAGACCTACAGCAGTAAAAATACCCTGCGACACACACACACACAAACACAGAGAGAGAGAGAGAGAGAGAGAGAGAGAGAGAGAGAGAGAGAGAGAGAGAGAATGAATCACACACACACACACACACACACACACACACACACACACACACACAGAGAGAGAGAGAGAGAGAGAGAGAGAGAGAGAGAGAGAGAGAGAGAGAGAGAGAGAGAGAGAATGAATCACACACACACACACACGTTTATTTAAATACAGAACGATGCTCATATAATATGTAAAAACAAATATGTAAACCATTGGACAAACTCCTCCTTTTCTTTCTACAATATTGTCACGAGTCAGCATAGACTCGTGACGTAATTTGAATTACAGAGAGTGGAAAATTCCATACTGGTCTCAATATAGAATGTTCTAGAGAAGGTTCTGGAATATTCCATTCACGAGACAAAGGAGACAGGAGTGGGTTAAGTTGGGGTGCAGCCTAGTTAATCCACAGGTAGTGGATTAGTATCCAAAAATAGACCAGGTAATTAAAAAGGGTAAGGAAGGTCAGATTTCAACTGAAATTGCCACATCCAGTCCTATAGGTGTTCGCAGGTTAATTACAACTTGTATTAATCATTTATGCTACCAGGGTAACTTATGGTATTGCAAATGATCGTGAAGTGGAGGGGAATTATCGGGAACTATTAGCACGCCATAGGTAAATTGCAATTGCATGTATAACTCAGTATAAGTGGGTACAATGTAATCGTAGCCAGTTAGGACAAACGAACACAGATAGGAGGAGGAGTCAGTAGAAATTTTGAACTTCCAGCCTCCAGTCAATTTTGGAAATATAGGTCAGTTGGAAAGCACACTTGAAGGAAGGAACACACTCGTTCGTCAGCTTCCCTTGCCTGAATTACCTCCACGTGCAGTGGGGAGTGATCAACGTAGACGCCGAATTCGTTGTATATTACACGATTCACAAGGCTTTACAGTTGTATACTGACTAGTTGCATTGACGCTGGTTCGGTAAGTGAATTAAGGTGAGGGGGAGCTGGATCTTTGAAAATTACGAGTGTGTTGTGAGACTCTAAATTATTCCCAAGTGTGAGACATTAAGAAATATTCCAACTCGCGTAACAATTGATAGAATTACTACAAGTGTTAACGTAACCTAGACTATCGTCACGTATACGAACGAGACGTAGCGAGAGCGAGTAGCTAGTTAGCGTTGCGTGAGCGTGTGTGTGTGTGTGTGTGAAATTTAATTATTCATGTTGGCATACTGGAGTTGAATAAATATAGAAAATTTGCAATTGGTTGTTTAAATGCACCAGTAGATTTGTTATCTATATAAATACATATATATCGGGAAGAACCCTTAACATAAATTTATTATGTGCGTGGTGCTTGAGGCCTAAAAACGGGGAGTTAACCCTGAGTACTCTCTTCGCTGCAGCCAACCAACGAAGATCATAAATTAACCGGGCAAGGTAAGTTGTAATTGTCATATTATTAGATTACATTATCTAATCATTCTCACATCACCGTCACATATTGGCGCCCGAACAAAGGGGCTCGATTCTTTGTATTAACTCCAGTCACACACGCGCACACTTTCACGAGTAGATAGTCATAACTGTCCAGAAATTAAGGCAACCGAAACGATAGAAAATAAATTAAAAATGTCTACCGTACAAGAATTGTTGGGAGAGGCTCAACTATTGGGAATTGAAAATAAGGCCGAAATTCAAGTATACGTGAAAACCCGCCAAGAAGAAGAAAGACTTGAACGGGCGGCCATAAGAGAAAATGAAAGAGAACAGAGAGAGCAAGAACAATTGAAATGGGAACATGAAAAGGAAGTATTGGAACTGAAATTACGTGCGAGTGAAAGTCAAAGCTCGAGTGGAAGTGAGGGTGTAAGCTCAACCACCGTGACCCCAAGGTTACAGCTGTCAAAATACGTAGAGGGAGACGATATCGAGCCGTTTATTGAGCGATTCGAAATGGTTGCAGACACTTATAGATTAAATGATGATATAAAGAAGCTCGAGTTCATTAATTTATTCGATGGAAAAGCACTCAGCATTCTCCACCGACTCGACAGTACCGCCAGAGATTATGAGAACATGAAAAAGGCTTTATTACAGGCGTACGGGTTGACGGTCGATGACGCTAGGAATCAGTTCTGGCGTGCATCCTTACAGGATAAGGAGACTGTTGCACAGTTTAGTGCACGTCTGACCAGTTACCTGGATCAGTGGTTGGAGAAGGCCGAAACACCTAAGACTTTGGAGGGGGTAAAAGACTTGTTGCTTCGCACACAACTGGAGAAGTCTTGCCCTCCAGAATTGTCGGCTCAGCTGAAAACCAACAAGGTGAAAATGTTGCAAACGATGGTGGATATGTCGGACGCACATTTTACCGCGTATGGTTACCACACGCGGATTCAGCCTAATAAGAAAATTAATCAGTCGAATAAGCCTTCTCAGAACTCTGCTGTTTCATATAACCAGTCGAGTAAAAATCAGTCACAGCAGCAGAGTCAAATTGTTCGTCTGCAACCTAACCCTCATTTTAATCATACCCAGAAACAAGGTAATAATAATCACTATTCGCAGCAGTCCAATCAGTACCGTTACCAAGGAAAAAGTAACTGGAAAAATAGTAATAACCACGGTGGAAATAAGGGTTATTATCAGCGATCGGCAGCTGCAACACAGGGTGAACCACAGTATTCACCTGTGGCGGTTCAACCTTGTGTAGAACCACGAGTGCCTCAGTCGGTTCACGAACCTCATCAATTGTGACTAAACGCGACAGGAGTCTCGAAAGGTAAGTCTGGTTTCCATATTTGTCCGGGAATTGTTAACGGGATATCTGTTGAAGTCTTTCGAGATAATGGGTCATCGGGGTGTTGTGTCGCTGATGGTTTAGTTGCTTCTAATGATTTTACAGGGGAGCAGGTAACTATCACTATGATTGATGGTACCAGGAGGCTCTATCCACTTGCTAAAGTTGCAGTGGAGAGCCCATTTTATACAGGCCAGGTAATTGCAGCAGTCATGCAAAATCCTGTGTCAGATTTGGTAATAGGGAATATACCAGGGGTTAAGAATGCGTGTTCAGTGGAAATTTCCACACAGACTGGTGCAGCTGCTGTAACCAGGGGTATGGCGCATGCGAAGAAAACAGTTGTTCCACTTCAAGTGACAACTGCCGCCGACCTCGTAAATTGCGAGGATGTAATTGCTGAGCAAGCAAGTGACCCTTCATTGGCACTTGTTCGCAAGCAGGCACTTGAGGGTGACAGTAGAGATCGACAGGGTATTGTAACCAGTTACGTCAGGAGGAGAAACAGGTTTTACCGACGTACAGTAAACCCCGATGGGGAAGAGAGGGTTCAGTTTCTCGTACCAGAGAAATACCGACAGGCTGTGTTCAACCTGGGTCATCATTCTATATTAGGGGGTCATATGGGGATGAGGAAAACAGTTGATAGGATTCAGTCTCATTCCTATTGGCCAGGTATGGGGAGAGAGATAGGGAGATTGTTGAGGTCATGTGACGTTTGTCAGAAAACGTGTGACAGGGGTCGGGTGAAGCCTGCACCTCTTAATCCTCTACCGCTTATCTCAGAATCATTTGAGAGAGTAGCGGTTGATATTGTTGGACCGATTATTCCGAGGGCTACGGACGGTGCCAAGTATATTCTTACCTGTGTGGATTTCGCGACCAGATGGCCTGAAGCAGTGCCTCTGCGTGATATTGAAGCCACTACAGTGGCTGAAGCCTTGTTGGATATATTCTGTCGTGTCGGCATACCAAAGCAGGTATTGTCCGACCGAGGCAGTCAATTTACCTCCGCGATGATGGAGGAATTGTGGAGATTACTCTCAGTTAAAGGGTTGAGGACAACACCTTATCATCCAATGTGTAATGGGTTGTGTGAGAGGTTTAATGGTACTCTCAAGAAAATGTTGAGGAGGATGGCAGTAGAACAACCTAGGGAGTGGTCCAGGTATATCTCGCCACTACTGTTCGCGTATCGCGAAGCACCTCAGGCATCGTTGCAATTTAGTCCATTCGAGTTAGTGTATGGTAAACCTGCTCGAGGACCACTTCAGGTTCTACGTGAACTTTGGGACGATGAGGAATCGGATCCCGTGGTGAAAACCACTTATTCTTATGTAATTGATTTGGCAGAACGATTACAGCAAACCTGCGAGATTGCAAAGCAGGAGTTATCTAAAGCAAAGGAGATTCAGAAGTCCTACTATGATAGGAAAACTAAGCTCCGAACGCTACAGGTAGGGGGGAAGTGTCTCGTTCTGTTACCAACAGCTCATAATAAGTTGTTGGCTCAGTGGAAGGGTCCCTTTGAAGTAGTCAAGAAGGTGAATGACCTTAACTACATAGTTAAAATCAAAGGTGAAGCCAAGCGGTTCCATATTAATATGCTTAAGGAATATTACACCACCCAACAGGGGTGTACTTCCATTGTTACCACATTTGGGGCAGGCTGTTATAACATCACCTCAGAACAGAGTGAAGTGTTAAGTCTAGTCCGTGGTCATTTTCCCCAGCAGTAGACATGGTTAGCGCTGCTATGGTAATCCCCGAGGGTGACGAGGGATATACTCCCAGACGGCAGAAGTATCCTCCGGGTCAAATTACTCGTTAATTAGTGTTAACCGAGTAAATATTCATGCGTAGATCGACTGGCAGAAGTATCCTCCGGGTCGAATTGCTCGTAATTGTTACCTCTCCGAGCGCAACGAGCACGAGTCTTATGCGACTCAGATCAAGGGGTTTCCTAGGGTGTTGGGAAAATCCGATGTTCTATGTATTGTATTTTGTGCAACTTATCCAAGACACGGATTCTAGCGGTTTACTCTGATCCCAGGCTCGGATAATTCACTAATATATATATTGCCTTCCAGAATATTATTGCATTATTTGTGTAACCTTATCCAAGACACAGATTCTAGCGGTTTACTCTGATCCCAGGCTCGGATAATTACTAATATATGTATTGCCTTCCAGAGATATTGTTGCATTTCCTACATATTATGTAACAAATACACAATGCATTACATACACCACACTTATATATTGCTTAAATGTGTACAAATTGTACTGAGCAGAAATTACCAGGTACATTCATTCTTGTCTCGGAGTTTCTTCCTAAGATTGAAAAGCTAAAGTAACTGTTGGGAGTTTTCCACTCATTGGCAAAAATGAACACGTAACTGGTGATAGTAATTGACACATACAAGAATAAGTGAAGTGTGGATGAATTGTTATTGTAATAGTTATACATGCAAAGGCGTTGTTACCACTTCACGAATCTATTAAACATTGCATAGAGCAATGTCTCTTTGTGTGGGCGAATGTCACGAGTCAGCATAGACTCGTGACGTAATTTGAATTACAGAGAGTGGAAAATTCCATACTGGTCTCAATATAGAATGTTCTAGAGAAGGTTCTGGAATATTCCATTCACGAGACAAAGGAGACAGGAGTGGGTTAAGTTGGGGTGCAGCCTAGTTAATCCACAGGTAGTGGATTAGTATCCAAAAATAGACCAGGTAATTAAAAAGGGTAAGGAAGGTCAGATTTCAACTGAAATTGCCACATCCAGTCCTATAGGTGTTCGCAGGTTAATTACAACTTGTATTAATCATTTATGCTACCAGGGTAACTTATGGTATTGCAAATGATCGTGAAGTGGAGGGGAATTATCGGGAACTATTAGCACGCCATAGGTAAATTGCAATTGCATGTATAACTCAGTATAAGTGGGTACAATGTAATCGTAGCCAGTTAGGACAAACGAACACAGATAGGAGGAGGAGTCAGTAGAAATTTTGAACTTCCAGCCTCCAGTCAATTTTGGAAATATAGGTCAGTTGGAAAGCACACTTGAAGGAAGGAACACACTCGTTCGTCAGCTTCCCTTGCCTGAATTACCTCCACGTGCAGTGGGGAGTGATCAACGTAGACGCCGAATTCGTTGTATATTACACGATTCACAAGGCTTTACAGTTGTATACTGACTAGTTGCATTGACGCTGGTTCGGTAAGTGAATTAAGGTGAGGGGGAGCTGGATCTTTGAAAATTACGAGTGTGTTGTGAGACTCTAAATTATTCCCAAGTGTGAGACATTAAGAAATATTCCAACTCGCGTAACAATTGATAGAATTACTACAAGTGTTAACGTAACCTAGACTATCGTCACGTATACGAACGAGACGTAGCGAGAGCGAGTAGCTAGTTAGCGTTGCGTGAGCGTGTGTGTGTGTGTGTGTGAAATTTAATTATTCATGTTGGCATACTGGAGTTGAATAAATATAGAAAATTTGCAATTGGTTGTTTAAATGCACCAGTAGATTTGTTATCTATATAAATACATATATATCGGGAAGAACCCTTAACATAAATTTATTATGTGCGTGGTGCTTGAGGCCTAAAAACGGGGAGTTAACCCTGAGTACTCTCTTCGCTGCAGCCAACCAACGAAGATCATAAATTAACCGGGCAAGGTAAGTTGTAATTGTCATATTATTAGATTACATTATCTAATCATTCTCACATCACCGTCACAAATATCTCTTTCACATACTCAATCCCTTATCTCTCTCTCTCTCTCTCTCTCTCTCTCTCTCTCTCAAGAAAAAAAAATCTATGGTCATTACAACCTAGGTTTAACATGCTTAGTTTTTTTTTCTACCCCTTCATTTGTTAACTATGAGGCGTAGCTGTTGGTTGGTTGGTTGATTTCCCTAATAACTCGTGGTGGGCTTGTGTCTGTGTGTGTATTTTGTGTGTGTGTGTGTGTGTGTGTGTGTGTATTTTATGCTGAAATATCTTTGCGTGTGTTGGTGTTATATATAATATCTTTTCCATCTTAAGTCACACACACACACACACACACACACACACACACACACACAATTCCCCACCTACATTCACCCACCAACCCAACCCAACCCCCCATAACAAATAACACACCTACACACAGATCAGTCACGCACCCATACCCACCCACCCCCACTATAAATCGTAGACCCTCCCCCCTCCCCCCCACACACACCCGCACCCCCCATACCAAGCTAAAGAAGAAGACCTCTGCTTGCACGTAAGGTAAGGTAAGGTAATCTGGCTAATGTGTCTTTTGTTGATCTTGTGACGTGGGTGATGGTGATTGTAGTGGTGGATGTATTGGTGATTGTATTGGTGTTGGTAATTGTGATGTTGTGGTGATTGTGTTGTGGTGGTTAATTGGTTGATGTGGTGTTGGGTTGTTGTGGTGATTGTGTTATGGTAGTGGTTGATTGTGGTGTGGTGGATATATTGGTGATTGTAGTTGTGTTGGTGGTTGATTGTGATGTTAATGGTGGATGTATTGGTGATTGTGATTTTGTTTTTGTGGTGATTGTGTTGATTGTGATTGTGTTGGTGGTTGGTGTTTGACAGCATGCAGAGATGAATTTAACCCATTTAACTAGCGTGTGTGTGTGTGCCTGTGTGTGTTTAGCTTTTCATGTGTTTGTATTTGTAATTATAGTTGTGTGTATATATGTCCTGTATGATAGTGTGTGTGCATATGATTCATTGTGTGTGTGTGTGTGTGTGTGTGTGTGTGTGTGTGTGTGTGTGTGTGTGTCACTAATCATCTGACCAGCCGTCATAGTGCACCACGGGAGTTTTTAGCTTCTTTTGACACGCCATGATGCGTCACATGAAACAACACGACGTTATCCCCGTTATTATCCATCACCTCTATTACCATACCAACACAAACACAACACATCCCTCATCATATCTCATGCAAACACAACACATCCTACATCATATCACATCATACTAACACAAACACAACACATCCCTCATCATATCTCATGCAAACACAACACATCTTACATCATATCACATCATACTAACACAAACACAACACATCCCTCATCATACTAACACAAACACAACACATCCTACATCATATCACATCATACTAACACAAACACAACATATCCTACATCATATCACATCATACTAACACAAACACAACACATCCCTCATCATATCATGCAAACACAACATATCCTACATCATATCACATCATACCAACACAAACACAACACATCCCTCATCATATCTCATGCAAACACAACACATCCCACATCATATCACATCATACTAACACAAACACAACACATCCTACATCATATCACATCATACTAACACAAACACAACATATCCTACATCATATCACATCATACCAACACAAACACAACACATCCCTCATCATATCTCATGCAAACACAACACATCCCACATCATATCACATCATACTAACACAAACACAACACATCCTACATCATATCACATCATACTAACACAAACACAACACATCCCTCATCATATCATGCAAACACAACACATCCTACATCATATCACATCACACTGCATCATATCATAACATATACTTCATCATACATCATACTACCTTAATAATATACAAGAAAAAGCATACATATATAATTTTTTCACCTTCATAATGACACGTGACGATGCTACCCACACACTACACGACTCTATTGTCATACCACACCATTATTTATTCCCCACCTTGGCAGACTATTGATAACAAGGTAAAGGTATAATATATTACACTAGTTATTTAATATGAGAGGTTGTGTGTGCTTATCTTAATTAATCTACCCCTACATGTTATCGTTGTGTTTCTGTGTTTCTGTATGTCGTCACTACTGTCACCATAATATGAATACACAGTGCCTTACGTTACTCGCTACACCACTACACCACACACCATTACATTAGACAATATGGGCCAACACATCACACCATTTCACTACCACCATCACCAACACCTTTTTACCACACCACCACCACTACCACCATCACCTTCTTTTCACACACCACCACCACCACCACTACCACCATCACACAGCACGCTATTGTCACAGTAGCCTATACACACCACACTACACCATAAAACATTTCACACCACCACCACATTACATAACACAAGCCTACACTACACCACAACACGCACATACACATACACCATAACACAACTCAATACAAAACACACACACACACACACACCATAACACAACTCACTACAACACACCACACACACACACACACACACACACACACACACACCAGAACACAACTCACTACACCACACACACACACACACACACCACACCAAGAACACGCAACACCATCACAACCACAAACGATTATATTTTTAGGATTATAATTTGACGCATGCCAGTCTCGTCTTCTCTGCACCAAAGCCTAACATTTCGTGATTAGACGGACACAAAAATAGACTGAAGGAACCTGGAGGTGAATCGTATAATATGCTACCCATGAATGATTCCTCCAAACTATGACACGAAACAGAATACCACAGGGCTGGTGTTGTTGTGTGTGGGGGAACCTGTGGCCTCCAGTTCAAAGTAAATATATCATAGGATGGTATAGATAGACAGAGAAACAGATGATGATGTTGATGATAAAAAGGAAAGGAAATGAAGGAAGGATGAAGTGATTATGGAATAGCCAGGAATTAAGGGGTGGGAGGAGGGGGAAGGGGGAGTCGAGGAAGAAAACAGTAAAAAAGTAGAGATAAGAGAATTTGAGGAGGAAGGGTTTGAGTGATAATGGTAGGGAAAGTAAATATTGTGGTGTGTGTGTGTGTGTTTGTGGTTTTTTAAAGATATAATTATGTGGTTGTCTGGGTATATTTATCTCTAATTTATCTGTCTCTTTGTTTATTCGTCTATCTGCTTTCTGAGGTGCTGGGAAGGAGGGAAAACATAATTATGGTCGTTTCTATTCGTCTATCCTTCCAAAGTTTCTCTATCTCTCATTTTCGATCAGTCAATCTATCCTATTTTTCGATCTATCAATCAATCAATCCACCTATTAGTCAGTATACACCTCTATCTCTCTATTTTTCCATCTATCAATCAAAATATACAACCATCTATCCATCTATTTTCCATCTATCAATTAAAATATACATCAATCCATCTCTTTTCCATCTATCAATCAAAATATACAATCATCTATCCATCTATTTTCCATCTATCAATTAAAATATACATCTATCCATCTATTTTCCATCTATCAATTAAAATATGTATCTATCTATCTATCTCTATTTTCCATCTATCAATTAAAATATGTATCTATCCATCTATTTTCCATCTATCAATTAAAATATGTATCTATCTATCTATCTCTATTTTCCATCTATCAATTAAAATATATATATCTCTCTCTCTATTTTCCATCTATCAATTAGTATATCAATCTATCTCTCTATTTTCCCATCCTTCTATCTTCCCATCCATCTATATCTTTTTGTTCCCCCCTCGTTTCCTGGTTAAGTTTAGTCATTGTATATTTTTATCTTATCATATTCCCATCAACCACACACTATATTATTACATACCTACATACATTTCCCTGATGTTATCGTTAACCTCTGTTGTTTCTGTCGTCATTAACTCTCTGTTCTTATCTCAGTACATACCGGGTATATATAATTTTTTTATTTATTGGACGGTGACGTGTATGTGTGTGTTTAAATGTCAGTGTGTGTGTGTCATCACCTAGTCATTATATGTGTGTGTGTGTGTGTTTAAATGTCCGTGTGTGCGCTCGCGTGTGTGTGTGTGTGTGTGACATCTCCTGCTAGTCCTCTGTGTGTGTGTGTGTGTGTGTGTGTGTGTGTGTGTGATTAAATGTCCGTGTGTGCTTTCGCGTGTGTGTGTATGTGTGTGATATCTCCTGCTAGTCCTGTGTGTGTGTGTGTGTGTGTGTGTGTGTGTGTGTGTGTGTGTGTGTGTGACCTGGCCCGACATTCCGTGCTGACGTGACTGACAGTGCGAGTGTCAGTTCAATAGAGGGTCACCATGCCATGTTACACACTACACTACATATCACAGCACACACACACACACACACACACACACACACACACACACACACACACTACACTACATATCACAGCACACACACACACACTACACTACACTACACTACATATCACAACACACACACACACTACACTACACTACACTACATATCACAACACACACACACACACACACACTACACTACATATCACAACACACACTACATATCACAACACACACACACACACACACACACACACACACACACACACTACATATCACAACACACACACACACACACACACCACCATAACACACACACACCACACACACACTACATATCACAACACACACACTACACTACATATCACAACACACACACACACTACATATCACAACACACACACACACACACACACTACACTACATATCACAACATACACACACACACACACGCACACACACACCATAAAACCCTACACTAAACCACACACACACACACACACACACACACACACACACACACACACACACCATAAAACCCTACACTAAACCACATACACACACACACTCACCACATCACATCACATCTCACTATAACACACACACACACACACACACACACACACATTAAAGACATTCCAACAGTTCACCCCAACAACCGACCATTTTCCTTTTGAGGTGATATACTGTACCGACTCTAACACTCAGACTCGTCACTCAGGATGCGGTACTCTGAACGATTTCACAGTAGATGAGACGAACTAAGTCTTTATATTTATGATTGTAATAATAATAATAGCAATAATAATAATAATAATAATAATAATAATAATAATAATAATAGAAATAAATAAAATTGTATGATAAAAATAATAATAATAAAAATAATAACAATAGAAAAAAAAATAATAATAATAAAAATAATAATAGTAAAAAAAAATGGAAAAAAAATAACAATAATAAACAGTTTATAACTTGGCTTCAGTTCTAATATGAAACACCAGGGGACTGAATCATCGAGATAGGGTTTGTTTATACAGGTCACGTGTTCCTCCTTCGTTAGATAACAGTAGGAGTGTTTTAATGTCCTGGTCTGACCTAACATGTCCCATACTTAACCAAACGATTAATCCAATTTGACCTGACATGACCTAACCATACCCGATCCAATGTTTCTTACTTAACCAAACTGTTAATCCAATTTGACCTAGCATGACCTTACCAATGTTCCTAATTAGCCAAACAGTAATCCAATTTGACCGAACATGACTGACCTGATCCAATGTTCCTTATTTAACCAAACATTTAATCCAATTTGACCTAGCATGACCTGACCAGACCTGATCCAATGATCCTTACTTAAACAAACATTTAATCCAATTTGACCTAACATGACCAAACTATTAATCTAATCTGACCTGACCTGATCGAATGTTCCTTGATTAACCAATCATGAATCCAATTTGACCTGACCTGACCTACCATACCTGATCCAATGTTCCTTACTTAACCAAATATTTAATCCAATTTGACCTAACCTGACCTGACCTAACCATACCTGATGCAATGTTCCTTGAATAACCCAACATTAATCCAATTTGACCTAACCTGACCTAACTCTACACTTGACCCAAAGTCACCTGACCTAACTTTACCCAAAATTAATGAACTTTGGTTGTATTCAATCTAATTAATGTAACGTCACCTAACAGAATTAATAGTCTGAGAGAAGAGAGGGGGGAGGGGGCAGAGGGGGGAGGAAAGGGGTCACACAGGCTGGAGGAGGGAAAGGTCAGGGGGAAGGTCATAGAAAGGTCAGGTGGTATTATAGGTCAGCCGTGGAGAAGGGAGGATTGAGGGAAGAGGGATGAAATGGGAGGAAAGAGGGATAGAGGATAATACTGTACGAAGGAAGGAAGTAGAAGAGAGAGAGAGAGAGAGAGAGAGAGAGAGAGAGAGAGAGAGAGAGAGAGAGAGAGAGAGAGATAGATAGTTAGACAGACAGATAGATATATAGACAGACAGTTAAACAGACAGGCAGATAGATAGACAGACAAACTGACGTAGATAGACAGATAGACAGACAGATAGTTAGATAGACACACAGACAGATAAATAAACAGATAACTACACACACACACACACACACACACACACACACACACACACACACACACACAGAGGGAGAGGGAGGGAGTATGTCATCTGTTCCCTCCACTTTAGCAAGATTCAACACTATTGATCACCCTACCATTGACGACTACCCCTACCACCACTACCCCTCTATACCATTCACCACTACCCTTATCTACCACTACCCCTACCATTGACGACTATCCCTACCACCACTACCCCTCTATACCATTCACCACATACCCTTACCCTTCACTACCATATCTACCACTACCTCTACCATATCTACCACTACCCCTACCATTGACGACCATTACCACCTACTACACCACCCACCCACTACCTCTTACATTAACCACTACCACCACTATACCTCTTACATATTTAACCACTATTTCTACTACCACCACCACTACCTCTTACATATTTAACCACTACTACTACCACCACCACTACCATCACTACCACCACTACCTCTTACATTAACCACTACCACCACCACCATCACCATACACAACTGTCCCTTACACTCTCCCACCAACCAACCAACCCTTTGCTCTCTCTCTCTCTCTCTCTCTCCTCTCTCTCTCTCTCTCTCTCTCTCTCTCTCTCTCTCTCTCTCTCTCTCTCTCTCTCTCTCTCTCTCTCTCTCTCTCTCTCTCTCTCTCTCTCTCTCTTCATTAATTTCTCCTTAACCCTAAACTGTGTACACTCTCGTTAGTGCCTCTCCCTTCCTCCCATTCATTCATTCATTCATATTTTCCATACTTTACTTCCTAATTGTTATCCTTTCCTTAATTTCTACTCCTTTCCCCTTAACTGTCCCTTTGCACACCCCTTTTCCCCTGAATATACGTACCCTGTTTAACCTTTGTCTCTGTGGAAAGGGGGTAAAGTGTGTGTGTGTGGGTGTGTGTTGAGGGGAGGTGGTAGAGTGAGTGGGAATGGGGGGAAAGGAGAGTGTGTTGGGGGAGAAGATGGAAACGGGGGATAGAAAGGGAAGGTTGGAGAGAGAGAGAGAGAGAGAGAGAGAGAGAGAGAGAGAGAGAGAGAGAGAGAGAGAGAGAGAAGGGTAGTGGAGGGAGGTAGAGGTGTGAGAACGGGACCACTTGCTCAACCTTCCATATCGGTATAATTGTCTCCCCCCTCACTTGATCTGCATACAAATGTGGAAAGGCTGAAGGCAGAGAGAGGTGGGGGGTGGCTTGGGGGGCGTTTGGGGGTGTGTATGTATGTATGTGTGAGAGGGACGGATGGGGGGAGGGGGTACAAAAGGTGGGGTGAGGGTGGCATGGGTTTGTGTTTGTGTGTGTGTGGGAGGGCTGGAGGGGGTCGAAGTGAATTTAGGAGGAAGGGGGAGGGTAGGTAGGTGGGTGGAGTTGAGTGTGTGTGTGTGTGTGTGTGTGTGTGTGTAAGAGGGAGGGTTGCAAAAGGTGATGTGATGAGGGGGGGTGTTGTGTGGTGGAGTTGAATTTATGAGGAGGCGGAGGTAAAGGTGAGGTGTGGGAAGGGCAGGACAGCAAAACGGGAAATTAAGAGTTTGTTTTTATGAGTTGGTATGGGTGAAGTGAGTTGAGGTGTGATTGGTGAGGTGTAAGAGGAAGATAGATAGATTGGAAGGGAAGGAGGAAGAAGGGGGTAACTTAATTAAGGAAGAATAGAATGATGATATAGATAAGAAGAAAACATAAAAGTCATAAAGCAAGGAAGAACAGAAATGGAGAGAGAAAGGAAAATGAAGTGTAGAAATAAAGAAAGAGAAAGAGAAACTAGGCAGGGGATCTA